>SJYQ01093180.1:159696-244284 GCA_006410935.1 Redunca redunca
GGGGGGGGGGGGGGGGCGCGGGGGGGGGCAGGAGGCAGGGGCTGGTACGGGCCAACCCCATGGACCACTGCTAGCCAGACCTTGTGACTTCTGGCTGACCTCTGGGGAGCCAGTGGCTTCCATCTGTCTCTGGAAGGCCCCAACAGGAGGCTAGATGACCCGTTATCCAAGTGGGGGTGGGGGGTGCACAGAGACTCCCCATAAAGCCTATTCTCAGAAGGTAGCTCAACACTGTGTACACGGAGTCCACAGCCAAATCCCCTGGGTTCCAACCCAAGCTCCGCCACACATGAGTTGAGACCTTGGGCAAGTCATTTAACTTCTCTATGCCTCGGTTTCCTATCTGTAAAATGCAGACAATGATAAAACTTAGGGATAGGATAGCTCATTGCATTATTGTCCTGGTGTTTCATGCCTCCCTTTGTTAATGCCTTTCCATGCTGACTCTGGGCTTAGGCACACCACTAGCTTTGGCCAATGTGTCAATTATAAGCTTGATTGGAGTAGAGTCATCACTGCCTGTTTCTACCTTAGAACGTGTAGTTCTGTGTGTACCTCTCTTAGAACACTACCACAGTCATGAGGATATGGGCTTCCCCGGTGGTTCAGACTGTAAAGAATGCCTCTGCAATTCAGGAGACCTGGGTTCAATCCCTGGGTCAGGAAGATCTTCTGCAGAAGGGAATGGCTATCCACTCCAGTGTTCTTGCTGGGAGAATTCCATGGACAGAGGAGCCTGGTGAGCTACAGCCCCTGAGGTTGCAAACAGTCAGACACGACTTAGCGACTAACACACATGAGACTATACAGGGCTAGACTCTGGTCATGAGAACATGACTGTGCTGGAGGCATGTGGAAGACAGTCAAGTTGTCCCAGATGAAGATTTACTAGAGCAACCATCTCCCTGCTGATTGCAGGTACATGAACAATCCCAGATGAGATCTGCCAATCCTCCCCAGATGGGCAATCCTAATCAGTCAGCCTATAGACTTGTGAGAAATAATAAGTGGATGTTGTTTTAAGCAACCAAATTTTGGAGTGACTTGTTATGCAGTGTTATTCTGAAGTGGATAACTGATACATAAATTGGTACTTAGAAGTTTGATGCTGCCAAAAACAAAAATAAATCAAAACCCAAGGCAAAGATACAAACATTGGCTTTGGGATTGGAAAGCAAGTAGGTAGGCTGGGAAAGATGATAAAGATACTGCTATAGCAGGTTGGAAAAAAGGTAGCCCATATTATGTATGGTTAAACAATCAGTTAAACTTGTCTGAGGTAATTTGGACAGTAGAAAAATTACTTAATCAACTTATGGATTTGGGTAGTGACATTTCCAGGTAAAGTACTGAAATGATCAGCTGGCTCTTTCTAAGAAAGAGGTGGACTACAAAAGGAAACAACTAGCTTGTCAACAGAATTTAGAGGGAATATAAAGGAACAGAGCTTTCTGAATTGAAAAATAATCTCTAGTCTCCCAAGCCAGTAAAATATTTTCAATGTAATATAGGGCCTGGGACTTCTTTTTCTGGCATTAATGGAGTATATGCTTGTGCATGTGTGTATGCTCAGGTGTGTCTGACTCTTTGAGACCCTCATGGACTGTAGCCCACCAGGCTTCCCTGTCCATGGAGTTTTCCAGGCAAGAATACTTACGTGGGCTGCTATTTCCTATTCCATGGGATCTTCCCGACTCTGGGATCAAACCCGCATCTCTTGCATCTCCTGCATTGTCAGGCGAATTCTTTACCATTGTACCAGCTAGGGACTGTATTTACTCCCACCTTAAATAATTAAAGGAATACAGAATTTCTAGTATACAACAAAGTAAAATTAGTTATGTCTGGAAAGCAATTTAAAAAATTACCAGGCACAAAGAAGCAGGAAAATACAATTGTAGTGTAAAGAAAAAACAATCAATAAAAACAGACTTAGAATTACACAGATGACAGAACTATTAGATGAGGACATTAAACAGCTTTTATAACTATATTTGATGTTTAGTGAAGTAGAAAAAAATAAGCATATTAAGGAAAAACATGGAAGATTTTTTAAAGCCTCAATTCTAAGTTCTAAAAATATACAATGTCTGAGATGAAAATTATATTGGGTGAGAGTCACAACAGATTAGATGATATAGAAGAAACTATTGTGACTCTGAAGACATAGCAATATAAACTATCCAAAATAAAGCACACGGCGGGGGTGGGGGTGTGGGGGCGCGGTGGAGAACAGAACACAACAATAACAAAAAAGAAAGAACAAAAGAACAACTTGAAGCAATCTAAACTATGTGTAATTGGAGTCCCAGAAGTAGAGAGCAAGTGAGAGGAGAAAAATAATATTTGAAGAAATAATAGCCAAAAACTTTCCAAATTTAATGAAAATTATAAACCCATAGATCCAAAAAGGTCAATGAATCTCAAGGACAATAGACATGATGAAAAGAATACTAAGACACATCATAGTCAACTTGCTTAAAACTAGAGATACAGAGGAAAAAAATAGCAGCAACAGTATAAAGGTGCTTTCTGTAAAAGGCACAAAGATAAGAGTAACAGCAGACTTTATCTCGGAAATAACACAAGCCAGAAGACAATGGGGCAATATCTTAAAGTACTGAAAGCACCATCAACCTAAGATTCGATACTCAGCAAACTATCTTTCAAAAATGAAGATGACATAAAGCTTTTTTTTTTTTTCCAGACAAACCTGAAGGAATCATCAACAACATACCAGAACTACAAGAAATGTTAAGGGAAAATACTTCAGGCAGAAGGAAAATTTATACTACATAAAAATCTGGATCTACACAAAGAAATGAAAAGCACCAAAAATGGCATTTGTGAAATTATAACTCTTTTACCTAATTAAAAAAAAAAAAAACCTCTCTAAATGATAACTGACTGTTTAAGGCAAACAAATAAGAGTGTACTGTGGGAACTTCCCTGGTGGTACAGGGGATAAGAATCTACCTGCCAGGGCTGGGGACGTGGGTTTGATCCCTGGTACGGGTAGACTGCACGTGCCATGGAGCCGCTAAGTCCGTGCACCACAGCTGCCAAACCTGCAGTCTAGAGCCCTCCAGCCACAATTACTGAGCCCACGTGCTGGAACCGAGCCCAGGCATCTACTGGAAGCCTGTGCACCTAGTGCTTGGACTTCACAGCAAGAAAAACCACTGCAGTGGCCCACGCACCACAACAAAGAGTAGCCCCCACTTGCTGCAACTAGAGAAAGCCCACTTGTAGCAACAAAGACCCAGTGCAACCAAAATTAATTAATTAATTCTTAAAAAAGAATGTATTTGGAGATTTCTGCTATCTTTAGAAGTAAAATGTGTGATAATAGCACAAAGGCTAGGACAGAGGAAATGGAGGGGTATTGTTGTATACAAGGTATAAAGGGTTAAAATATTACTTGAAAGCAGAATACGATAAGTTAATAAGTTAATAATCCTGAAAACATAAACATAAAAACATAAAAGAGGTATAACCAATAAACTAACAAAGAACATAAAATGAAATAATAAAAAGCACTCAATCCAAAAGAAGGAAGAAAAAGAGGAGAAAAGAACATAGAACAGATGGGACAAATTGAAAATATATAGCATGATGATAGACTTAAATCTGTTATGGACTGTATCCCCAGAGTCATATGTTGATGTATTAACTCCTGGTACCTCAGAATTTGACTATATTTGGTAATAGGATCTTTAAAGACATAATTAAGTTAAAATGAGACTGTTAGTGTGAGCCCTAATCCAACGACTGGTGCCCTTATAAGAAGTGGAACTTGAGACATGGACATACTCGGAGGGAAGACACTGTGAAGACAGAGTGAAGACAGCCTATCTATAAGCCAAGGAGAGAGGGCTCAGAAGAAACCAAACCTCCTGACATCTTCATCTTAGACTTCAAGCTTCCAGAACTGTAGAAAATACATGACTGTTTATGGCACCCAGCCTGTGGTGCTTTGTTATGACAGCCCTGGCAAACAAACATACTTTGCAGATATGATTAAAGTTAAGGATCTTGAGACGGAAGGATTATCCTGAATTATTCATGTGGGTGCACATGGGTTCCTAAAAACAGAGAACCTCTCCCAGCTGTGGTCAGAGACAGACGTGGTGGCAGAAGGATCAGAGAGATTCGACATTGCTGGCTTTGAAGATGGTGGGAGGGCACAAGCTGAGGAATTTGGGAGGTCTGGCAAAGCTAGAAAAAGCCAAGAAATGTGCTCCTCCCTAGAGGCTTCAGAAGGGAACAAGCCAGGATTGTAGCACCTTGATTTTAGCCTAGTGAGATCCATGTGGAACTTCTGACCTACTTATGGAATTGTAAGATAATAAATTTGTGTTGTTTGGAGTCACCAGGTTTTAGCAGCAACAGGAAACTAATACACACACCAACATCAAAAAGGATACCGAGAAGATGAAATAATGAATTTAACGTCTTCAGCACGATGCCTGGCCCATAGGAAGCCTTAGATAAATGCTACCTTGACAACCCCCCAGATTTGATGTTGTTGAGGAGGTAAGTGAGAGAGTAAGAGTGCTGGGCCATAGGTAGAATTTGACAAACTTCTGCCATCTGCCTCTTGCCAAAGAGAAGGTGTCAGAAGAGCTGGGGCCAGGAAGGAGGGCAAGTTTCAGGGAGTCACCCATTTTTCAGGTAAATGCAAACACTTCCTGTCCTCCCTGGTAGGTACTGCTTCTATTATTAACAACATCCCTTCAGTGGCTATTGGAATATTTGGGAGATTCAGAATGTCTTGGATCAGTTTAGAGAAGCTCTGAACAAGGAGATGAATTGTTCAGTTTAGTCACTCAGTTGTGTCCAACTCTTTGCGACCCCATGGACTGCAGCACACCAGGCCTCCCTGTCCATCACTACTCCCAGAGTTTACTCAAACTCATGTCCATTGAGTTGGTAATGCCGTCCAACCATCTTATTCTCTGTCGTCCCCTTCTCCTCCTGCCCTCAATCTTTCCCAGCATCAGGGTCTTTTCAAATGAGTCAGTTCTTTGCAGCCAGTGGCCAAAGGATTGGAGTTTCAGCTTCAGCATCAGTCCTTCCAGTGAATATTCAGGACTGATTTTCTTTCGGATGGACTGGTTGGATCTCCTTGCAGTCCAAGGGACTCTCAAGAGCCTTCTCCACCACCACAGTTCAAAAGCATCAATTCTTCAGTGCTTAGCTTTCTTTACAGTCCAGCTCCCACATCCATGCATGCATGTTAAGTCACTTCAGTTGTGTCTGACTCTGTGCGACCCCACAGACAGCAGCCCACCAGGCTCCTCCATCCACAGGACTCTCTAGGCAAGGATATTGGAGTGGGTTGCCATTTCCTTCTTAGCCAAAACTTCAAAGATGGGACTATTCCATGACCGTCACCCGCAAAGGCCTAAAACACAGGTATTCTTGGTTTCAGGACAGCATATGCCAAGACCATGGGGTGGGAGTGGGGAGGTATGCAGGGAGAGTTTATGGGCTGCTACTAGGAGTATGGGGCAGGGACCATATCCTAGGTTGGGCAGGCATGAAGAGGACTTTTAGGTTATAATAAATGCATGGAATCCGATGGATCAGCCAGTGGAGGTACTTAGTTTTTTCCTCTATGGGAAACAAAGAAGGGAGAAGCCTTGCTCCTTACTGTGTGCAGATCCTTTTCAGCTGGTGATTTGCTCATTCTACTTGAAGTTCCATCCTGATGGTCAGTTAAGGGAAACTTTTTGACTTCCTCTACTCCGTAATTACTAACATTTTCAGAGTGCTTAATTTGTTTTGGGCCCTAAATGAAATATTTTGCATTATTTCATTTAACCTCCACCCAAGAGATGAGTACGTTTTGTCATTGTCTCTTGTGACAGACAGATGAGGAAATTAAGCAGTCAGGGCAGGACACAGCTTATCATGTATGGAGCTTCACTCTTGGTTTCTCTCCTGCCTCCACTTCACCTGCTCCAAGTCTGCTGCTGCTGCTAAGTTGCTTCAGTTGTGTCCGACTCTGTGCGACCCCATAGACGGCAGCCCACCAGGCTCTCCCGTCCCTGGGATTCTGCAGCTAAGAACCCTGGAGTGGGTTGCCATTTCCTTCTCCAATGCATGTCGTGTCCAACTTTTAGCGACCCCATGGACTGCAGCCTACCAGGCTCCTCTGTCCATGGGATTTTCCAGGTAAGAGTACTGGAGTGGGGTGCCATTGCCTTCTCCACTCCAAGTCTACATAAACCCTATAATCAGTGCTTGCTTCACTTAGCAAGTGTGATGGCCTTTCCTGAGACCCGTTTCTCCCTAACTGTCCTCTTGGTCTCTTTTCGTAAATGTCACCCTTCTCTGGCTTCTATACACTGGCTCTTTTCCACTGCTCTCTGTCCTTTGAGTTGACTGCTTTGCCCTCCATGGGTTTCTTCTCTTGTACCCTCTTTCCTTGAGTGGCCCTACCCATGGCTCCCACCGTCACTAGCTTTCATTTAAATTTTCTCTTAAGATTGAAACAAGCAATTCTAATTTCCTGTTCCAGCATAATAAACAAATATTTACTTTTGCCAACTGATAGTAGTTAGGGAGCACCTACCATGTATAACCTGGAGACGGAAATGGCAACCCACTCCAGTACTCTTGCCTGGAGAATCCCACGGACGGAGCCTGGTAGGCTACAGTCCATGGGGTCGCAAAGAGTTGGACACGACTGAGCGACTTCACTTCACTTCACTTCACCATGTACAAAGCACTGTGGCTGGAATTGGTGGGAATACAATGGCTAGGAGAGTCTCTGGGGCAGTGGAGGAGGCTTCATTTTTGCTCACCCAGCTATATCTCCAGAGCTTAGCATAGGGCCACATGTGTGACAGGTACTCAGTGAATATTTGTTGTAAGAGTAATTTAGCTGGGGAGGCAAACTTGCACAGAATTGTCTCAGATTCAAGGCTGAGTGAAGAAATGTTGTAATAAAGATAGAAGAAGAAAAAAAAGATAGCAAGTTCTGAGAGATCCCAAAGAGTAGGCAAGCACGGTGAAGACTCATGGAGGGGACACTGACACTGAGCCTTTAAATCCCCTCGAACCCCGGGGGTGTTCAAGAAAAAGCAAGTGGTCTGGTGTGCCCAGCGTGACGCAGGAGATAGTGGAAGATGGTTGAAGTGAAATGGCGTTTCAGGAATCTCTCTGGTGCCACTGTAGAGAATGACTTTTGGGGGAGAGAATGGAAGTGGCAAGACCAGTAAGGAGGCTGCTATGCCATCCACAAGAGACGCTGTCTACCCAGATGTGGCCAATGGCAGACAGAAGGCAAAAGGGGGAGGGTGGATGCAAGAATACTATCGAGGTAGAGTCATCCTTGAAGCTTGGCATTTATTTAGATGAAGAAGTATTAAGGAAAAAAAACAGGGGCTAATGGCTAATTCACCTGGGTAACTGCATGATGGTGGTGACATTTCCCAAACTGGGAACAGTGGAGGAAGGACATATATGATAGGGCTATGGAAGAAACTAAGATTTGTTTTGACATCTTAACCTGGAGGTGCTGCTTGAGAAAATAGGTGGAAATTATCTAGCATAAATCTGAAACCAAAAGCTGGATTTCAAGAAATGTGGGAGCGTTCATTGCTGACGGAGGGAAGTGACACTATGGGAGCTGATATGATTTATGGGAGAGAACTTCACTTAAGCAGAAAGGAGGCTGATGGCTGTGGACACCTCTTGAACATTTCCATCTTTTTGTCCTGTGGGAGTCACAAATTCAGCAGGTCCAAGTGGAATTAATCGTCTTTCTGCCAAACTTTTTTCTCTCTTTGACTTCTCTAGCTGTGCAAAAGGCACCAACCCCTCTGTTAGCCCAGTATTCTTGGGCTTCCCTGGTGGCTCAGCTGGTAAGGAATCCGCCTGCAATTCGGGAGACCTGGGTTCAATCCCTGGGTTGGGGAGATCCTCTGGAGAAGGGAATGGCTACCCACTCTAGTATTCTTGCCCAGAGAATTCCATAGACAGAAGAGCCTGGCAGACTACAGTCCACGGGGTTGCAAAGAGTTGGACACGACTGATTTTCACTTCACTTCACTTCACTCTGTTAGTCATTCTGGCTCAAAACTTGAGTCATCTTTGTCTACTCCCTTCATTCTTTACACAATGTTTCACCTATAGAAAAGTCTGAAAACCCATAAAAACAACCTGTAGGAGATACAATAACTTATAATGGAACTATTTTGGATGATAAGTAATGTATTATTCTGGTCATATTCCTATGCAAGTATAGATTTAATTTCCTTTATGCATGAATAGTCTCATAGTCTACATTTTTAAAGAAACTTTCCCTGCCTCCTCCCTTTCTTCTTTAAAGGAATGTTTTAAAGCACAACCATCATACAGAAATGTACACAATCAGAAATTGATGACTTTTCATGAAATTAAATATTCTTCTATAATCACTCTCAAAAGGCTGCAAAGTATTCCATCCAATAGACATACTGTAGTTTAGATAAGTAACCCCTGTTGCAGGATTTCTGGCTTTCTTCTAGTAGTCTCATGCCTCCCTCCCACAGTGCTCCTGTTAACTACAAATTGGCACTTGCCATCTACAAGAATTAAATCATGCTGACTTTCTTTTTTTTTTTTTTGTGAAAGCTGATGTATTTATCACTTGCACACTTTTCTGTATGCATGTTATATTCTTTTTTTTTTTTTTTTTTTTTAAAAATTTTTATTTTAACTTTAGTTTACTTTACATTACTGTATTGGTTTTGCCAAACATTGACATGAATTCACCACGAGTGTACAAGCGTTCCCAAACATGAATCCCCTCCCACCTCCCACCCCATGCCATCCCTCTGGGTCCTCTCCTTGCACCAGTCCCAAGCATCCTGCATTCTGCATCTGACATCAACTGGCGATTCGTTTCTTGCTTGATAGTATACATGTTTCAATGCCATTCTCCCTTCTCATCCCACCCTCTCCCTCCCTCTCTCCCCCAGAGTCCAACAGTTCACTCTATAGATCTGAGTCTCTTTTGTTGTCTCGCATACAGGGTCATCATCCCCATCTTTCTAAATTCCATATATATGCGTTAGTATACTGTATTGGTGTTTTTCTTTCTGGCTTACTTCACTCTGTATAATCGGCTCCAGTTCCATCCATCTCCTTAGAACTGATTCAAATGTATTTTTTTTAATGGCTGAGTAATACTCCATTGTGTATATGTACCACAGCTTTCTTATCCATTCATCTGCTGATGGACATCTAGGTTGTTTCCATGTTCTGGCTATTATAAACAGTGCTGCGATGAACATTGGGGTACATGTGTCTCTTTCTATTCTGGTTTCCTCGGTGTGTATGCCCAGCAGTGGGATTGCTGGGTCATAAGGCAATTCTATTTGCAATTTTTTAAGGAATCTCCACACTGTTCTCCATAGTGGCTGTACTAGTTTGCATTCCCACCAACAATGTAAAAGGGTTCCCTTTTCTCCACACCCTCTCCAGCATTTATTGCTTGCAGACTTCTGGATCGCAGCCATTCTAACTGGTGTGAAGTGGTACCTCATTGTGGTTTTGATTTGCATTTCTCTGATAATGAGTGATGTTGAGCATCTTTTCATGTGTTTGTTAGCCATCCGTATGTCTTCTTTGGAGAAATGTCTATTTAGGTCTTTGGCCCATTTTTTGATTGGGTCATTTATTTTTCTGGAATTGAGCTGCATAAGTTGCTTGTATATTTTTGAGATTAGTTGTTTGTCAGTTGCTTCATTTGCTATTATTTTCTCCCATTCAGAAGGCTGTCTTTTCACTTTGCTTATATTTTCCTTTGTTGTGCAGAAGCTTTTAATTTTGATTAGATCCCATTTATTTATTTTTGCTTTAATTTCCAGAATTCTGGGGGGTGGATCATAGAGGATCCTGCTGTGATTTATGTCAGAGAGTGTTTTGCCTATGTTCTCCTCGAGGAGTTTTATAGTTTCTGGTCTTACATTTAGATCTTTAATCCATTTTGAGTTTACTTTTGTGTGTGGTGTTAGAAAGTGATCTAGTTTCATTCTTTTACAAGTTGTTGACCAATTTTCCCAACACCACTTGTTAAAGAGATTGTCTTTATAAATCATGCTGACTTTCAACAATCCCTGAAAGGAATTCAGGGTGGAGGGCAGAAAAGAGGCACTCTGTGCTCTGGGAAAAACTGTTAGAACAAGTCTTCAGATGGTTAAATAATTTCAGAGTTGATTTTATGAGCCAAGTTCTTGTATCTCCTTACATCCAGAGAAGTCCTAAAGTCCTTCATGGTGATGACTGCTTCTGGTGACTAGCAGAAACATTCTGCCAAACAAAAGAAAACATGCTTGATTGCATGTGCTCCCCCTTTACCAAAACCACATATATACTGACCTTCCCCTCTACCTCTTTGGAGCAGTTTCTCAGAGATATCTGAGATGCTGTCTCCTGGGCTATAGTCCTCATTTTGTCCAATAAAACTTAACTCACAACTCTTACGTTAGGCTTTTTTTTTTTTAATTCGGCACTACAAAGATTAATTACCTGTACTTTACATTGTCCATTTCTAATTTTTTCTTTAGACAAAATTCATAGAGGCAGAATTTTCAGGGTCAAAAGTTATTTAAAAATAAACTTAATTTCACAATAGCTTTAGGTTTCTGGGAAAATTCAGAGGTACTACTGTTCCCACATACCCCACACTCAGGTTCCTCCATTATTAACATCTCACATTAGTAAACATTTGTTACAATTAATGAACCAATGCTGGGACATTATTATGAACTAAAGCCCATAGTTTATCCAGATTTCTTTAGTTTTTACCAAATATCCTTTTTCTAATCCAGTGTCACATCAGGATACAATATTATATTTACTTGGTATGTAAGCTCCTCTTGGCTGTGGCAGTTTCTCAGACTTTGATTTTGAAAATCTTGACAGTTTTGAGGAATACTAGTCAGACATTTTGTAGAATGTCCCTCATGTGGGGGCTGTCCACTTTTCCCCTTTTATTGAGACTGGGATCATGAGTTTTAGAAGGAAAGTATCACAGAGATAAAAGGCCATTTTTGTCATATCCTCGCTAGTGCACATACTACCAACATGATTTATCACTGTTGATATTAACCTTGATCACCTGATTGAGGCAGTGCTTGTTTAGTTTCTCCACTATAAAACTTACTCTCCTTCCCCCACTTTTCACTTCAGAAGGAAGTCACTGCACAGTCCACATTTAGAATGAGGAGTGAGGCCTCACGGTGGATTATCTATAAAAATTGTCTAGAATTCTGCACCAAAGACATCTCTGCTTCCCCATTTATACATTTATTTGTATAAGTGATTGATTTACCCGTTTGACTACAGCTGTTACCTTTCAGTTCAGTCGCTCAGTCACGTCTGACTCTGCGACACCATGGACCACAGCATGCCAAGCCTCCCTGTCCGTCACCAACTCCTGGAGTTCACTCAAACTCATGTCCATTGAGTTGGTGATGCCATCCAACCATCTCATCCTCTGTCCTCCCCTTCTCCTCCCGCCTTCAATCTTTCCCAGCATCAGGGAAATTTTCCAATGAGTCAGTTCTTCGCATCAGGTGGCCAAAGTATTGGAGTTTCAGCTTCAGCATCAGTCCTCCAAAAAATATTCAGAACTGATTTCCTTTAGGATGGACTGGATGGATCTCCTTGCAGTCCAAGGGACCCTCAAGAGTCTTCTCCGCCACCGCAGTTCAAAAGCATCTACACTTCAAGTTGTAATCCAGTACTACTTTTTTGTTACTCAAGGCAAAGTGCATCTTTAATAGTCTAACTCACTACGACGCTATCCTGCCAAAGGCTATAAAACTCCCATAGTTAGGAAATGAAGATTCATTTCCCTAACTTCCACGCGTTTGTATAAAGCCGGTCAGCAACCAAGGACAAGGCCCACACCCCTCTCTAGGGGCCAATTTCCTGACGTCTCCAAGGCACACGAGGCCAGCACTCGGTAGGCTATTCCCCAAGATAGGCAGGCACCTCAGCGCCACTGTCTTGTCTGCCCCGATCCTTCCTCTGCCCCCAAAACACCACCGCTCCTGGCCCCCTCGCCTTCCTTCCGGGTTCTCGTGGCCCCCAGCGTCCCACGGGACGGAAGTGGGCGGGGCTGCTGGCAGGAAGCGCCGTGCTGGGGCGGGGCCTCCCGCGCCGCCAAGTTCCTCCCATCTCGCCGCCGCCCCACCCCTCCGGCCCAGACCGGAAATGAGGTCAGAGAGGAAAGCTCGGGCCGGGAGACTCTGCCCCACTAGCGGCGGCCTTCGGAGGTGGCTGCGGCAGCGGGTGAGGGGCACTGGGAACGAGAGGGTCGGGGTCCTGGGGGTCGGCGCCAGCGGGGATCCAGGCTCTGGAACGCGAGGGACCGACCGGGGGCCGTCAAGGGCCCGGCAGAGGCTGGCGGGAGCAGGTGAGGGTGGCGGGCCTTGTTTGTCAGGGCCCATCTCCCCCAGAATCCGGGGGATGAGGGTTTCGGGCCATCTGCCAGGCGACAGTCACTTTCCCTCTTCTCTGCTTTCTGGCTCTTGGGGGGCTGGCGACAGCGTAAGGGCTTGGTGTCCCGAGCTGTGGTCTCCCTTGTCCTCGGGGGCGGGCCCCGGGTCGTGGTGGGGAGAGCCCTTCGAAACACACTTTTTCTCCCCCGAACAGATGTGGTCATGTTGCGACCCCTGGCACGGAGGGAGTTTAGATGACTACGGCTTGCGTATTGGCAGTTTCTGCCCTAGAAGAGCTGACTCCCTGCTCCTAGGTCGCCCCAACTAAGAAGTTCCCTCCTGTCTTCCCCCAACGTCTCCCTTCCCAGCCCGGTCTCCACCTACACGACCCTGCGCCTGCCTGCATCTTTCTTTTTACTTCTGGTTTCTGGTCCCATCCTTTGCGCAACTGGGACAGCCTTTGCTTGCCTGGCCCCGGATCCTCTCGGACGGTGCATCCAGGGAGGGTAGGAGTTCCAAGGTTCTTCTGTCACCTGCTGTTCCAATTTTTGCAGTCTTTGAAAGGCTTGCATTCGACTGCACAGGCAAGGCATTCAGCTTCTAGTTGTTTCCGTGTTAAAGTTTTTGCAGTTTTGCCCTAGTTTTTAAAGCAGTAGTTCTGTATGAGGGAAATAGATTTAGATTCACCTGTTTGGTTTTTAGGGACAGTTGTCTCCCTAAACCCCCAGTCATGGCATTTTAAATATCTTATTGCTTGAGTGTGGCTTTTGACACTTTGAGAAGTTTTGTTTGGTTGGTAGTTTTGGAACAAGGTGTCACCGTTGCTCCTCCTGACTTTAAGTTGATTGGCCTGGAGATAGCATGAAAATAGGTTTTTAGAAAGTCCTTTGCAAAATATAAACTGGATGAACGGAAATATGGTCTGAGAGTGGCACCATAGAGTTTTAAGCTCTAATTATGGTCTTGAAATAGGTTGAACTTAAGACTAGGGAAAAAGTGCTAGTTTAACATGTATGTAATTAGGTGTACAAAGTATGTTACACATTTCCCTTTTTAAAAAGGCATTTTGAAAATTATTCCTCCTGCTCTCTGCCTCTGGAAGGTTTGCCTCTGAAGTGATCCCTGAAGTATGATGGTTTGACAATGATGAGTTGAAAAATAGGAAATTTTGGAAAGCTGTTACCTAGAAATCTTAGATATTCCACGTATTGTCATTCCAGCCTCAGTTATATTCTGTTTCTGTGTGATTATCTGGCACCGAAGCACAGAATTTGAATGCTCACTTTATTTTCTGAAGGAGAGTGAGAAGAGCTTAAAAGTTGCTAATTATTTACAAGCTTATGACATACTCTCTAAAGCTCTTTACTTCATAGCCTCTGGGTGGTACCATACCTGGAACCAGAGTGGGTACCTGGGTCACTACAAATTCTTGGATCACCAGAGCTGCAAGCAGCCCTCTGTAAAGGGCGTCACTAAGTTGTTTTTCATTTCCTGCCAGAACACTTATTAGTGACCCAACACTGTAGAACAGTCTTTTCATCTGTTTTTGAAGTTGAGTGTTTTTCTGCTCCTGTCTAAAGAGACATTCTCCAAACCTTTTAGATCTTTTCATCAGGTAATTTTGTTGAGCAAGTTTAATTGGGAAAAGGGAGTGATTTAGTCCCCTGAGTTTGCTTATGTTTACTGATAACCCACTTATCATCTGGTGAGTATTTTGAGTTTTTGTGCTTAAGAACATGATGGCTATAGGCATTTAACAAGGGCCAGATGCATGGATGATCCATGCATCCACGGTGCATGGATGATAGGAGTAGAATCTTAACTGTAGCCAGGTGAACGCAGGTGAATTTTCCATAGATGGAATGGACTCTGCAGTGCCACGATCTATTTAAAAAATTATCCTAAAGCAACAGATCCTATTCAGTCTTTCTCTTGTTTTCTTTTCTCCTGAACCTCCTTTAGGTAGATGTGGCCTCATGGATGAGCTGGTTCATGACTTAGCCTCAGCCTTGGAGCAGACATCTGAGCAGAATAAGCTTGGTGAGCTCTGGGAGGAGATGGCCCTGAGCCCGCGACAGCAGAGGCGGCAGCTTCGCAAACGGAGAGGCCGGAAGCGTCGTTCAGACTTTACTCACCTGGCGGAGCATACCTGCTGCTACAGTGAGGCCTCCGAGTCCAGTCTGGATGAGGCTCTTAAGGACTGTCGAGAGATGGCCCCGGTCACCAATTTCAGTGACTCTGATGACACAATGGTAGTCAAACGGCACCCAGCTCTCAACGCCATTGTTAAGAGTAAGCAGCATTCTTGGCATGAATCTGACTCCTTTACTGAAAATGCACCCTGTCGACCGCTCAGGCGCCGGCGCAAGGTGAAGCGAGTAACGTCAGAGGTGGCCGCCAGCCTTCAGCAGAAGCTCAAGGTGTCAGATTGGAGCTATGAGAGAGGCTGCAGGTTCAAGTCGGCCAAGAAGCAGCGTCTGTCCCGCTGGAAGGAGAATACTCCCTGGACCTCGTCAGGTCATGGGTTGTGTGAATCAGCAGAAAACAGGACTTTCCTAAGCAAAACGGGAAGGAAAGAAAGGATGGAGTGTGAAGCAGATGAACAAAAACAGGGCTCTGATGAGAACATGTCAGAATGGTGAGATCTCCCTTACTATGTCAAAAGATTTTCCTGGTTAATTTTACCCAGAGCACAAATCCACAGTCTTGATTCCAACTTTCTTTCAAACCAGCCTCTGATATACTGACTTTGTAGCTTTCTTTTAACCAGTCAGGTTGTGTTTATCTCTGGCTTAATGATCCTGTTACCCTATATCAAAAAGGCTATATTTTATAAGCAACACATTTGTTTTTGAAATTCATTTAAAACGTGTACCTCAAAAGCATAGCCAAGAGTTTTATTTTAAAAACATTTTGCTGCTCTTTATACCACGCAGTTCATACATACATAACTATTCTTTAGAACCAGGGCCTCAGCAGAGACTTGTGTGTGTGCGTGCACGCACATGCGCGCATGGGAGAGAAAATGTTGGTGCCAGGCATATGGAATTTGTAAATGTTCTTGGTAAGCTGCCTTTACCCATTAAGAATCATGTTTTTAGATAGTAATATTTCTGGGCTCTATTTGTGTTCTCTACTACCTACAGTTTAACTGTATTGAGTTTATTTTAATGGCTGACATTCAAGTTGTCAGAACACATGGTAGACTTTGAAAATAACAGTACTGAATCCCATTAGTCTTATAGCAAATGTCATTGAGCCAGCAAAATTTGTCTCTGATGGGTGCATGCTTAAAATGTCAGTGTAGTTTTGGGTGACTTTAAAATTTTTTGCATCTCAAATAGATAGTCCTAGAAACATCGATACTCCCCACCTTGATGCTTTAATATTGTTATGAATATTAATGGGTGATGTTTGTTTCTCCATGCTGATGCTGTTGGTGTTTTGGGTGAGGCAGCTGTTTGTGAAGAGGGATGTCCCATGTTTGGCATCCTATGTAGTTCCCGCCACCCTTCATAGTATCAAAACAAATGCCTTCATGGGTGCTCTCTTGTAGGGTTGAGTACTCCTAACTGAGGACCAGTGTATTACTGTTACTGTTGTGGTTTAGTCGCTAAGTTTGTCCTACTCTTGTGGTCCCAGGAACTGTAGTCCACCAGGCTGCCCTGTCCATGGGATTCTCCAGGCGAGAATACTGGAGTAGGTTGCCATTTCCTTCTCCAGAGGATCTTCCCGACCCAGGAATCGAACCCGGGTCTCCTGCATTGCAGGCAGATTCTTTACCGACTGAGCCATGAGGGAAGCCCTTAACAGTGTTAGCATTTATTAAGCACTAACTGTGTGCCAGGCCCCGTACTTTTGTGCAGAACATATATTCACAACTCCCCTGGCTGGTAGGGGCCACTGCTTGTATTTTATAGACGAGGAAATAGAGCTTGTGAGTGTGGAGATAATTTGCCCAAGGTCATCTAGTAGCAAAACTGGGAATCGAACCTAATCCCATAGCTCTAGGTGACCACTGCGTTAGATCGCTCTTTGAGCTTGCTTTTTTCCATGGCACTTTTCTGTCTCGGCTTAACTTTTACAACTAATAGAACAGATGATCTTTCTTAGGGTTCTGCTTCTTCTGACATTTGTCTGAAAAACAAAGGTGTAAATCTTAGGGACTTCAAGGTGAGACTTTGTCAGGAATAGGAAAAGCTGTTCAGGTCTGTATGCCTGTACCTTTCATGGGTGGTTTTTAATCTAGCTTTAAAATGTTTTCTTACTGACTTCATGTTTGCCAGGCTTTGCAGCTGGGTGGGGCTTCCCAGGTGGCTCATCGGTAAAGAACACCCCTGCCACTGCGGGAGATGCAAGAGACATGGGTTGGATCCCTGGGTCAGGAGGACCCCTGAAGAAGGGAATGGCAGCCCGCTCCAGTGCTCTGGCCTAGAAAGTCCCATGGACAGAGGAACCTGGTGGGCTATATAGTCCACAGGTTTGCAGAGAGTCAGACTTGGTAGGCTTATAATTTGGCTTTCCTGATTTTCCTCTACTGTATATTCTAGGGCCTTTTTACCCAATTTAAATGTATGATTTTGGATTATAAACCTTTTTTTTCCCTTCTCATCATGCTATATTTAATCAGACAAGAAATGCTTAGTTAACTTGTATCCTTTCATAATGGTGAAACCCTCAATTGAGGTGTTCAAGTTTGTTTCAATATCAAGCTTACATACCAAATAATACTATTAAGAATAATAATAATACTATTAAGAATGACAACAACAACTGCTTTTGGGGATGATATTTTTGGGTGTACGTATTTCTTCCCCAGAATTTCTTGTTAAACTGACTTGTGTGTATGAGTGACTGTTAACTCTGTCTTCTTTAATATCACAGCCCAAGTATGGTTGCAGATACAGAGCCTGTAACTTTGCAGTGAGGCACTTGAGTCTTTCTAGGTCCTTCTTACCCCCGATACATCTGTCACACATTATAGTCAGATTGTGATAATATATATCTAGTTATCTGAGAGCTTGGGTAAATTGAAGTAGGCAGCAATTCTTAGGAAATTCTTTTCTTTTCAAATTGAGGAGACCTGTTCCCACATTGGGGCTATCTTCCTGGCCCATAACTTCAGAGTTCTTTCAAAGAACAGGAGTTTTTTGGTGGACACCAAAATCCTTGTAGCTAAGGGAATACTGGGTGGAGAAGCAGCAGACATAGAATGAGAAAAATTCTTTAGAGTGTATTTAGGAGTCTTCAACTCACCTCGACTGATGCTGATTCATCTTAGTTACAAACAGATGTGCTTTGTATTTTTTCCCCCTAAATATACTCTATGAGGAAGGAGGGTGATTTTTTTTTTTGGGGGCCATGCTGTGTGACATGTGCGATCTTAGTTCTTTGAACAGGATCCTGCATCCTTTGCAATGAAAGTGCAGAGTCTTAACTACTGGACCACCAGGAAAGTCTCATGGTGATTCTGAGCTATACTTTGACTGCACATTATGTTCTGCCTGTCAATAGTAAATTGGAATCAAAATCTCTGCCTTAGATTATTAAATACACCCTGTAAACAGGACTGGCATTAGCATATGTTTTAAGCAGGCAGCAGTTCATGATTTAGATCTTATACTGTCTTGGTGAGTTGATTCTGTAAAAAATTTTCAACCTTTTTCTACGTTAAAAGAAATCCTTTTAAGAATCCTCTTGGTTATTACTCTTTTATAAATCTGCTTGGATGTGCCAGTTTGCATAGAGATCAAAGTGTAGAACTTTATATCAGTGTTTTTGAGGGTTGGCAGAATATGTGGTCCAGTTTGTAAAATTATTAGGATGAAGTTGATAATTAAGCTTTACTTTGCTTAGTAAATAGTTGTTTTAAAAAGCATATATTAGGTGTTTTAGGTTTGAAAATCTATGTCTCGATCAGAGAACTTTATTTCTACTTTCCTTAAAATTTATTCTGCTTACAATGAGAGTACTTTTAAATTTAACCTATAATTCTTTTTGCTTTTCTGTTTCTGTTCTTCAATTCTGTACCAACCAATCCCTCAAGAGTTCTGAGGGACTGAAAGTGGTTATGATGTAAAAAGCTCAATTATTATTTTAATTTTTTCAATCTATGTGTGTTCCATTCTAGAATGGATCAACTCTTTTGTAAAAAATTACTTTCTACTGATCTTTATTTAAATTGTCTGTACAGTGACTATTAATTAGGTGAGTCGTAGCCCAATTTTGCTTTATTCTTCACTAACATCATTCATTTGTTCCCCTTGAATGCAATTTAGCTTCTTTTCTTTCGTAAGTGAATTGGTTTGGTGGTGGCCTGAAGTCGCAGTCAGGAGCCTTCCTAAGGTGATGTATTAGAAGCCAGTCTCACAGGAAAGAAAATACTCTCTTCTCTTGGAAGCCAAATGACAGAGATAGAGTGCTAAACCTCCCCCCTCCTTCTCTAGCCCAAGCTGACCTTCTGCGGCCCCTTGGTGCCTCTTGTTTTCTTATTTTTATAGAAAATCAATATCCCTTCTGACACAAATAATAGCTCAGAAGCAAGAATAAATGGTGGAAAGCTGAGATCTCTGTCCATCACCTCTCACTTTAACTCTCCCAAACTCTTTTTAATTATGAGCATGCTTTGCTCCAGGTGTTTGCAACAGTGAAATTGCTAAATGAGGACCATTTTAACCAAAGATTGGGTGATCAATAACACTCTATAGCAGTAGCTTGTTGGATCAATAGCATTCATTATTTCATGGTTAAGGTAAGTAGCCTCCTTTGCAAGTGGAGGTCATTAATCAGGGGTTTACTGGAGCTGTGGAAAAAACTATATGTGGTAGGTTGAGGATGTTCTGTTTTCTATTCTGTAAATAGGGATGCTCACCAAGAGGATATTTGCCATTGTTGCGGTTGTACCGTCACATTTGAGAGTATTGCATGGCTGGCACAGTGTGCTTATATAGATTTGTGCAAAGCTCTGCTATTATATGGTAAGGAATAACTGGAAAAAAACAACAACTTGGGAGGTGGATTTAATGTTACATTATTGTATTTGAAGATCTGTCTCTTAAATGTTATGATTATTCTGTGACTCTAGAGGAAGAAACTAGAATCCATAGATAGAAAGTGCAGAGTGTGAGGTGTTGCCTCAGTATGAAATATAGCATTCTGAAAACTAAATCTCCATAAAAATTGAGCTGTTTTACCAGGTAGATCACTTCAGGCCTGGGCTTGAGGACCACTTATTGAATTGTAGAGTTGGAGAGGCTGAGCTGAATGATCCTTAAGGTCCCTTGTAACACTGAGATTCTGTAATTGTTTTGTCACAGTCTCCTTCACATCATTATGACTTCACATCTTAAAAAGCATCTGGTAAGTAACCTCAGCTGCCCCCTAAAATATTTACGAAGATGTGAAACATTGCAAAGTCACATTGCCAGAGACCAGGACTTAAAGCTGACTTATTGCCAAGATTTTGTCAAACTCCAAGGCTGGTATACCTGCTCTGGAGAGAGCAGTAGGAGCTCATCGCCGTGCTGAGCCCGCCCTGACTGTTGGTAGTGAGGCCCTGCATTCTCTCCCTGTAGTCTGCCCGTGGTTCAGAGAGGCAGGCTACGGTTCAGTCAGGAAGTTGGCCAGCTGTAGTTTTAGCCAGGGTGTTGTTGCACCCTTAACTTCCAGTCAGTATCCTTGATTTTCTGTCTGGAGGTGGTAACTCCCAGAATGTACTCAGATAGGGAATCATAGTGTTTGCTGTGTGTATATATGTTTGGGAGTAGGAGGCAGTCATAGCATAATGAGTCCGGGGAAATAAGAGTCTCCAAGAGTAGTTTACTGTTGGCGTAGACAGAGAAGGAAAAAGCACTCCTAGGAGAAGGCAGTGGCACCCCACTCCAGTGCTCTTGCCTGGAAAATCCCATGGACGGAGGAGCCTGGTGGGCTGCAGTCCATGGGGTCGCTAAGAGTCGGATACGACTAAGCAACTTCACTTTCACTTTTCACTTTCATGTATTGGAGAAGAAAATGGCAGCCCACTCCAGTGTTCTTGCCTGGAGAATCCCAGGGACGGGGGACCCTGGTGGGCTGCCGCCTATGGGGTCGCACAGAGTCGGACATGACTGAGGCGACTTAGCAGCAGCAGCAGCAGTAGTAGTCCATTCTGGAAACTGTAGTAGTTTATGTACCTTCATTTATTGCAGACTCCTGGAATGGGGTCAGAATCAGGCAGTGAAGATCAGAAGAAGATCCTCATCTGAATCTCCCACATAGCTGTATGAGATAAAAATCTGTGGGTGCATTAGGCCAGGGGCTCTGCCTATCTTCCTGGCTTGTTGTAGATGTGAAAAGAGTGTGTTTCCTGTATCCAAGGGAGTAGAGAATGGGACCAGGAGTAATTTAGCTACCCTTTTTGTTGGCAGATACCAAATTGTAGGTAAACCAATTCTCAGCAAGAGGCTTTTGAGCAAGTTCTGCAGAATAAGGGGAAGGGCACACCCTCCTGAGTGTTCAGAGGAAGAACACATCTTTGAAAATGACAGCCAGTGAAAACCAGAAGAACATTTTAGAAAATCTTCGTAAGGATGCAAGAAAGTATAATCACTTTGAAACAGGAGCAGTAAGTCATAAGGACAGAAAGATAGCTGTTTGACAACCCAGAAGTGTGGGAGGAAAGAGTGTAGGGATATTTGAAATGTAATGTTAAAATGAAGGACAATTCATTCTGCAGAAAATTGAGTTGATGATGTGGAAAACTTTGGAAGCCCTCCCAAAATGCACAGAGGAGATAAAAATGAGAGAGAAGGTGATAGATCTGGAGCACAGGGATGGAGGCCCAGTCTGCAGGTAGGTGAATACTCCCAAGGAAGAAACCAAACCATTGGGACAGAAGAATGATTTTAAAAATCTGACTGAAGAGAGAACATGTTCCTGGGTTGAACAATTAAGTGTATAGATTAAAAGGGAAAGCTAATGAAAAGAGACCTCTACCTAGTCATATCCTAGCAACATTTTTGCATTCTGCATTGGTGGTGGGAGTGGAACAGTTACAAAGGAGATCTTTAAAGGGCTGAAAATAAGGTTGGTGTCCATCCCTGGAGTACGATACGCCAGGGGCTAATAGACTTGCCTGTAGAATTTTGAGGGGGAAAAGGTTGCTCCCCTCCTCCTCTCCCCTCCCTACCCTGAGTTTTATGTATAGCTAGGATAGTGGAAAGACACCAGAAAGACATTCTCAGGTATTCAAGTCTCAAAATACATGCTCTTTAAAAACTTACCCTGAAAAGGCATCTCGTCTTGCTGAAGATGAATCTGTTAACTAAGCCTTAAAAGGAGGGGGTGGACTTCTCTAAGTCACTGCCATAGCTCAGTAGCAAAATCCTGACGGAAATCATTGTCTTCACGAAGTATACCTGATTGCAGTGGCCGTGTTAATTGACCTGTGGAACTGGAGAGGTTGCTGCCTTCTTTCTTGGTGCCATCTGAAGAAACTGAAAAAATAACCCCCTTCATTACACATTCTCATAACTTACTGTGGGAATAATTTTGCAGTTGGTGGGAGATGCTTCTCTGAAAACCTGTCCCTCAGTTATGAGTGCTTCCGTAATCAGAACTCTGATTGCATATGATTACAAATATACCACTTCAGTTTAGGAAAAAAGAAAAGAAATCCAGGGAAGGTGTTTCGGGTCATAGGTCTAGGAGTGACCTTTCTGTTTTTGTAAATTCTAAGACAATTAAAATTTTTTTTAATGTATTTATTATTATTTAATAATCAAAATGAAGCCCCTTATTTTTTAGCATGATACTGTAAGCCATTAATTCCATCCTGCTTATTTCTTTTAAAGTTGGTTGTAAAAGATAACATCTTACACTTAAGCTACTTGGTTAATAATCTTAAATGGGTGAGAAACTGAGGTGGCAAAGTTAACGATACAACTTTTGAGTCAAACTGATAGCACTCATTCTGTACCTCCTTACTGTAATGGTGACGGGTATGAAGTACTCCTCAGTTCAGTTCAGTCGCTCAGTCATGTCCGACTCTTTGAGACCCCATGAATCGCAGCACGCCAGGCCTCCCTGTCCATCACCATCTCCCAGAGTTCAGTCAGACTCATGTCCATTGAGTCCATTGAGTCCGTGATGCCATCCAGCCATCTCATCCTGTGTGTTCCCCTTCTCCTCCTGCCCCCAATCTTGCCCAGCATCAGAGTCTTTTCCAATGAGTCAGCTCTTTGCATCAGGTGTCCAAAGTACTGGAGCTTCAGCTTTAGCATCTTTCCTTCCAAATCAGGTCTAAATTTACAGTTTTCTGTGGTCAGGAATATGATAGAATTAGTAAGCTCTCAGGTCAGACGCTTCCCTGGTGGGTCAGACAGTAAAGAATCTGCCTGCAATGCAGGAGACCTGGGTTTGATCCCTGGGTTGGGAAGATCGTGGAGGAGGGCGTGTCAGTCCACTGCAGTGTTCTTGCCTGGAGAATCCCCATGGACAGAGGAACCTGGAGGGCTACAGTCCACGGGGTCACAACTGAGTGGCTAAATAGCACAGGTCAGAGAACAAGCTCTTAGTTGTGGGAATTCAGAGAGATTCGGCTTCTTGAAGCTAGAAGCATCTCATTAGGGCGAAAGCAAGGAGAATTCATAAAGATGCTGTATTTATTGCTACAGATAAAGTTGCCCTAAAACTTAGTAGCTTTATCAGACATCAGCTTCAAGTTCAGTTCCTGAAGTTAGGAATCTAGGAGCAGCTTAGCTGTGTGATTCTGGTTCAGAGTCTTTCTCCTGCAGTCTCTCTGTCGGTAAGGGCTCTCGTCGTCTCAAGGGTCAGCTGGGGCTGAGGAATCCGCTTCCATGCTCGCTCACAGGGCTGTTGGTAGATCTCATTTCCTAATTGCCTGCTGGATTGAGAGTCTCAGTTCCTTTTCATGGGCCCCTCTTACAGGGCCGCTCCCATAGAGCAGATGGTCTGACAGAGAAGGAGGAGAGAGAGAGCAGGAGAGAGGGGGAGAGCAGCCTCTCCCTTAAGTACCCAAATCTCAGACATGACATACCGGTACATCTGCCAGTGCTGTTGGTTACACAGGCCAACCAGGGTGTGAAATACCAGAAGGCTGGCATCATCGGGAGTCATGCGGGAGTCTGGTTACCACAGGCTACTGGTCTTCTGAAAATTTTTCATTACTTAGCATGAAGCTAAATTCAGGAATAATATTCTCAGAGTAGTATTTCCCCAGCACTTACTAAGAGAATGTTTTTACTTTGATTTCAAAGAAAGGATGTTCAGGAACTATAAAGGCAAGCAAGATATAGATTCCTGAGAATACATTGTTACATTTTCAGTATACTGAAAATGGTTGTTTATGTTTTAAATTTTAAGATGTAGCACCAAGGGAGAGAGGATCTTTTCTGAAGTGAGTTTGTAATTCATTTTCATGCTATTCAGCATGTATGATGCATTTTTAGCTTTAAGCTGTAGTCATCAAAATACAGCTAGAATTTCAGCTGTATCTGAATGCTCTAAGTAGCAAAAAGCAAAGAGTAAACTATTTCCCTAGTTCATAGCTAGAATTTCAGCTGTATCTGAATGCTCTGAGTAGCAAAAAGCAAAGAGTAAACTATTTCCGTAGTTCAGTCGTCTGTTTGCGTTTTCAGGTAAATGAAAATGAGAAGTGCTGAAATTCATAATTATGTTCTTAATAAACCTGAATTGACTTCCAGTAAATGAGATGACTGCATCACCTGTGTTTTAGTGGCCATTCAGCGAGTAGCTGGGCTGTGGAGATACACTACCCTGGTTCTAATGCGTGTTGTGCAGTGTGGGACAAGTTGCTCAATCTTTCTAAGCCACATTCCTTCATCTGGAATATGAGGTTGACATAGTTATCTCATAGACTTTTAGGGTAAAAGAAATGAAATAATGAATATAAAGCAGTACTTTGCTGGGTCTATAGTAGAACGCAGTAAATGATGTTATTGGTATCAATAAGTAATAGTAGCCTTTTTTAATAATTCAGTTTGTTTATTTTTAGTTGAAGGATAATCGCTTTACAATATTGTGTTGGTTTCTGCCAAACATCAACATCAATCAGCCATAGGTGTCAATGTCCCCTCCCTCTTGAACCTGCCTATGACGTCCCTCCCCAGCCCACCCCTCTAGGTTGTTACAGAGCCCTGGTCTGAGTTCCCTGAGTCATACAGAATAGTAGCTTTCTGTATTAATAGTTTTCCTAATAATTCAAGTGCCAAACCCCTTCTTGGGACACTTGTCTAATATCTGCTGAGAGCAGTGTCTCTATCTCTTGGGTAAAACCCAGTGTGGGAAAAATGCTAGGTTTCATAGGTCACATATTAATTTTCCATTCAAAGTGAAAATAGATTTGAGTCCTACAGAATTTTTAGATTGAGGTATAATTGAGAGTCCCATTGAATTTAGATGACTTTTAATAAGAATACCAGTGAGGAAATTACTACTACTATTAGCCTCTAAAATAATATTATTGGGAAACATACAAAAATTATCACCCTAGAAGTAGCCTTTGAGTCTTTCATCCTTTGCCTTTGTATAATAGCTCTATACTCCACAGGTATATCCTAGACTCCATACATGATAAAGTACATGATACATCCTCGTATCACATCCTCCGAACAATCCATCCACATTTTAATGTGCATGGAAATAGGATTAGAGAGGTGCAGTGACCTGACACAAAAGCCATACAAGGGGAGGCAGCAGAGCTGATTTGAATGAGTTCATTTCATTTACGCAGCTTTTACTGAATGCCTCTTGTGTGCCAGGTGCTGTATTAGGCACTGGGGACACTGAGGTGAGCGAGGTATTTCCTTCTTTCCCAGCCTGGATCTCTCTCTTCCACGGCTGTAGGATATTCTTTCTGTCTGGGCTAAGCCGGGAAGGGTGACCTGTACAGCTTGTGAGGAGTTTCAGTTCTTCAGACCAGTTAGCCTGAAGGTCCAGCTACCTGCTCCCCATGGGATCTGCTAGACCTCAGGCTGTCTGAGGCCCTGACCTAGTCCTGGCGACAGAATGACGTTGTTTCTTCTATAGGATGTTGACCCCTGCTCCTCCTGCGAAGTGGGTTCCCTCCTGAATGTGAGGCCCCGCCCCCTTCATCCCTCCGCTTTAGTCGTCGCTCTAGATGAGGCATCTCACTTCGATGCTGCCCGACAGCTTTGGGCCAGATGATCTCTGTTGTAAGGGCTGTCATGTGCATTGTAGGATGTTAGTGGCGTCCCTGGCCTCTGCTTGCTAAATGCCAATAGAATACCAGCTCCCTCTACCTGCCTCCAAGTCCTGACAAAAAAGCTTTTCCCAGATATTGCCAAATGACCCCAAGGGCTGGGGTGGGGCAGGAAGATAGGAGAAAGGGGACAAAATTACCTCCAGTTGAGAACCACTGCTCTCGATGTTTCTAGTACTGAGTTTTTTACTTCATTGACTGCTTTTACCAACAAGCACGACTTTCAAATTAGAAAACTCAGTAAGACCAAAACATTGATTTCTTCTATAGAATAAAAATATTGTGATTTAAAAATGGAGAGTTTTTCCTAATCTGAAAACCACACTTTAAAAAATTGTTCCTGAAAAGGACAGGTAATTCATTTTCAGAACTTGGAAAGAAGAGCAGTTCAGATGAAAGCATTTAAAAATTTGTACCAAAATTTGCAATGTTTAGCTAACTCTACCCTGGAATTAACTATTTAAATGGATGAGAAATATCAGTAGTATTTTATTAGGCTTGATTCCTATAATAATCTACCCCTCTGAAAATGGATGCCATGCCCAGTCATCTGGTTTACCCAGAGTGCCTTGAATTACCAGGATGATTGGGTAAGGTTAGGAGGACAGACGTGTGACAAGACATAAAAACCAAAATGTTAATTGCAATATCTAGGTGATAGAATGTGAGTGGTAACTTCTTTCAGTTTTTTTGTTTGCTTGGACGTCTTCATAATAAAATGTTGAGAGAGGAAAGCCTTTGGAACTGCTGGTTAGGTTGACTTTCTTTACATTTATGTTATTTCAGTTGGATATGGTTCAGTTGTTTTTCTAACAATATTATAAAAAGTAGATAATATTAGTACAATTAATTGGTCGTCCAGAAATCTAGGCTTTAATTTTTGGGAGCAGGGGCTTATTTTAAATAGTGTCTATGCTGCTGAATTGTGGGATTTTTTTTTTTTTCAGTGAAAACCAGAGAAGTATGAGGTATTACTACTATTTTTACTCACATATGAATATTTTTGAGATACTTTCTGGCTTCTAAAATGGGTGATTTGCTCAGTATTATAAGGGTAAATTCTCAGCTTGCACTGCCCCTCATTGGAGAATTTTCTTCATTGGAAAGCAGTCTTTCTGTGTTTTCATACTCTTCTTCCATAGACTAAGCTAAGTTTTTTTTTTTTTTTTTTTTAATAAAATACATGCATTTAAATTGTGGTTGGCCTGCTTCCTTGTTAGTTTTAGTACTGGTTATAGCAGGGCCTGGTATAAAATCAAACTTAAATGCTTACTAAGTGAATGAGTGACAGTTTAGGGGAAATAGTGGGGGAAAATCCTTCCTCCTCTTTTTCCTGCTAGAGAATTTTTATTGCCCCAATTTACAATAGAATATTTTTGAATAATGTATTGTAGGATTGATACATTTCTGTCCCAAAATATTTTTGAAATATTCATATGCAAACTCTGTGTAGATTAGAATCATGTGAGACAAGGAGTACAGAACAGCTCCCGAGGCAAAGGCAGGAGGCGTGGTGCCTCTAGGAGTCTTTTCTTTAGGAAAAGACAAGATTTTCACTACCTGCCACCTTT
This sequence comes from Redunca redunca, assembly GCA_006410935.1. Lineage (NCBI taxonomy): Eukaryota > Metazoa > Chordata > Mammalia > Artiodactyla > Bovidae > Redunca > Redunca redunca. Next base: position 186,951 of record SJYQ01093180.1, read on the forward strand.
GTGGGCTTTGTCTTCGTACTCTTTCTGATGATTAATCAGGGCTGAGTTTCTGTCTTCTTGACTAAGCTTCAGAGAACTATAGTGAAGTGGATACCAGAGGTAGTATCTCATTTGCTTTTTTTCTTATAAAAATGAGGAACAGAGCTATTTTCCTTGCCTAGTAAAATTGCCCATAGCAAAAAAAGGTATAAACTCTTTTTGTGATTTTGTAATAGGAAAAATGTGTAGTAGTCTACCATCTTTGAGCTTTTTGACCTTGTGATCTATTAAAGGTACTAAAAGACAGTTGTTTTTATTCGAAGATAAGTGCTTATTTTTAACAGAATATTAAACATTCTGTCTAATTAGCTGAATTAACATTTTACAGTTGACTGAATCATTATTAAAATCCTACTAATCTGATTTTTTTTTTTAATGGTAATCTCTGATTCAGAAGTGAATGAAGGCCATAGGACTTTGGCCTATAAATTGGAAAAGGAAAAATTTGCTTCTATTTTATAGCTAGCCCTATATTTTTGTATGCTGTATCATAGTGTTTATGTGCAAATAATGCCATGAAGTTCCCTTTTTTGTCCTCGGTAAATTATGCAAACAGTTTTTTTTACATGTAGTTAGATTTTCACAATGCAAGTTCTTCTGGAGACATAGAATTACCAGATGCTATCAGATGAAATAGTCATTTCCAGATATTGGTGGAGTGATGATACTTTTATGTAATAAGTGTTCTGTAAGGCACACATTATTTTCTCAATGAAGAAAATACATATCTCTCTTGAACACAGTCTTAAAATCTTGGTGATATTTCTGTGACATCATTGCTGTTACTCTAATTAACTATATATAGAAAACTTACAGACAAGTTTAGTTCAAGCTCTTTGAAGAGCAGTGAGTCTCTTTAAATACTGTTGACAGAAATAGAAAATGTACAGAGACAGGAAAGTTTTAGGTTACCCATACCTTCCTGGATCCAGCAGATCACTCCCTTTATTTAGAGTCTGAGGAGATAATGGAATCCATGCAAAAAAGGAAGAAAGAAACATCGTATCTTGTAGTGCTTACAGGTGGCTGGAAATGAGTGGAGGCAGAATCCATAGACTTTGTAATAAGGCCATAGTTTTAATTTCTTAATTGGAAATATTCAAATAGAGGAGCCCATAGACATTGCCGGGTAGAACTTGTAACACCCATAGAGCAGGAAACAGCGAATTTCCTCTGTAAAAAGCCAGCTAACAAGTATCTGGGGGCTTCATGGGTAATAAATGTTCTCTATTGCAACTCCTCAACTCAGCAGTTGTAGTGTGGAAGAAGCCAGAATCTATAAGTCAACGAATGAGCAAAACTGTATTGGAACTTCTTGTTCCAATAAAACTTTATTTATGGACACTGAAATTTGAATTTTGCGTCATGTCTCTATGTCACAAAATAGTCTCCTTTTGATCTTCCCCTCAACCTGGTGATTTAAAACTATAAAAACCATTCTTAGCACACAACCTGTACAAAAACAGTTGACAGGCCGTTGTTTGATGACCCTTACATCTCAGTGATATGCTAACCAAGAATGCATATTACACAGTGGTAGAGTAGGATGTTTGTTTTATGGTCTGATGTGCTTTTTAAGCCTTCCTTAACATCTAGAGGAGCTAATAAATAAATAAAATATGGTTTCCCTTTGAGGTAAGATGATAGTAATAAAGTAGTTGATATGAGAGAATGTGTAGTAAGACTCAGTGGAGTTAGAGTATATCACTAATCCTCTCAGGAACTTGCTAAAAACAAAAACAGCACCATAAAGTTAGCAGGCACCGTTCCTTAAACTCAGAAGTAGGAAGAATGCAGTACCCCGTGAGGATGTCTTCAGGATTTAACTGCAGAGCGCTTTGAAGATTCTAAATCCATCAGAACCCAGTAGTGCTAAGTTTTCTGAGACATTTCTCGTAATGACACCTGAGAATGTTCGCATTTATAAGTGCAGAGGACAATGAAAGAAGCTTTAAAGAAATCAGGTATGTTTTATTGACTCTCACTGCAACAGATTTCTTGGACCTGTTACCCAGCTTAAGTGAGGAAACACTGCTACAAAATTTAACTGGCATTTTTAGGATTTAGTGTTGGCAAGACATTTGAAAATGTTGCAAAATACAAAATATTTTCAGAGTTTGGATCCAGAAATGCAGACTGGGGTTTTGCCAAGCATGTTCCTTATGCAGCAGGGTGAGGATGCTGCTTCTGTCTTCTAGAGGACGTGAACGAACTTGACTAGCTTGGAAGGAAACATCCCAGCAAGGAAATGGCTAGTATTGTAAAGAATAGAGAAATTTTTCTTGCGCCAGATAAATAGAATTTGATGATTAGGTGGGAGAAACACAGCATCTGAAGAGGCAGAATCAGTTGTTGGAAGTAGCTCAGCGTGAAGCTGACTTGGACAGCATTCTGTGGAGCCAGAGGTTTTATTTTGGTGAATTCAAATGGAATTTGTTTTTACATTTTCATTTTTAACCTTACTTTAAAGTGAATCTTGTTGTATCTACTTGATATCAAGAGACATTAAATTTAGAAAATATAATTTTTGTCATACTAATTTTTTTTTCTGGATTTTTGTTTGTTGCTTTGTAAATGGGAAAACTTGAAACATGCTGGATATCTTTTAAGTTGCATGGCTTCATTTGAAACTGATAGTTGATAATATTTAAAAATAAAATTGGTTGATAAATTTGTGTTGTTTAATATACCAAAGCAGGTTGAAATTTACTTCCATGAGCGTCTATAAATAACTTCCTCTTGGTAAACTAACAAAGTGACTTGCGATCTTTTGAAAGTGCTTTAAAATATAAGTAAAAGTTTTACAATTCTCCTCTTCTTCCATTTCTTTTGTTTGAGGGAAAATGAGTTTATCCCTATACTTAACTGTGAAATTTGTATTTCTGATTGGCTAATGAGTTAGAGTGAAATGAGGGAAACTTGGGATCTTTTGACTTGAAAACCAGCAGATGAATGGACAGCTTCGTGTTGACGGGACCTGATGTGTTCTTTTGTGTTTTCTTCTATTTTTCAGCGAAACGAGCAGTGTGTGTAGCAGCAGTGACACGGGGCTCTTTACCAACGATGAAGGCCGGCAAGGTAATCAGGATCCTAGCTTTGGGACGTTGGTTCAGCGTTTCTGGGAGGCGAGTATGATAGTTGTCTGTGAAAGTGGTTCTCAAACCTTAGGGCATAAAAACCATGTGGGGAACTGTTAAAACTGCAAGTTCCTGAGCTCCTCAGATTGGTCTGGAGTCAGCCCCTGGAGTCTGCATTTTCCGTAAGTGCCTGTGGTGGGTTTTTTTTTTTTTTTTTTAATGCAGACAGTTCAGAATTTGAGGATCATTGATCCAGGGGTGTCAAAACAGAATAATGAACCTCATGAGCCAGTCAGTTTCAGCACTTACCAACTTTCTGCCACTATGTCATTTGTTTCCACCCACACTCTACCCCACATTCCATTATTATTTTTATCATTTTTTGAGTTATAATTTATATGAATTGAAATGTGCATATCTTAGCTATATGATTTTGACAAACAAATGAAGTCTTGTAACCTCCCAACTCATAATATAGAACATTGCTATCTATCCAAGGATTTCTTTTGTGTCCCTTCTTTGTCATTCCCTGCCCTGGCAATTAATGTTCTGATTTTATTTTCCATTTTAGATTAGTTTTGCCAGTTGGAGAACTTCATAAATGGAATTACAGAATATTCATTTCTTTGTGTTTGGTTTCTTCTCATCTAAAGTGTGTAAAATTTATCTGTGATATTTTCATTTATGAGTAATTTGTTCCCTTTTATTACGAGTTCAGTTCAGTCGCATCCAACTCTTTGCGACCCCATGTACTGCAGCATGCCAGGCTTCCCTGTCTTCCGCTGTCTCCCAGAGTTTGCTCAAATTCATGTCCATTGAGTTGGTGATGATATCTAACCATCTCATCCTTTGCTGCTCCCTTCTCCTTTTTGCCTTCAATCTTTCCCAGCATCAGAGTCTTTTCCAATGAATTGACTCTTTGTATCAGGTGGCCCAGCTTCAGCATCAGTTCTTCCAGTGAATATTCCGGGTTGATTTCTGGTTTGAGAATGTAATTTTTAGAGGATAGACTGTGGTTTTCTTAATCTAAGTGAGCGATTTGTAGATCTCTAAAGTCCCTTCTGAAATCCAGTGATTTTTCTCCGAGGGTTAAGTGATTGAAGGCCAAAGCACGGTGGCTGTATGTCTAGGGTGATCCAGATTGGCTCCTGAGTAACTGAAGGGATCCCGGGACTGTGAGACTTAGGTTCCAAATCCTAATTTTGGAACGAGACCATGGGGAGGTGTCTCGCCCATGCCTCAGAGTTGTGGGTACAAGTGGAGTTGGTGAGCTTCCCACTCAACCGAGGGATGGCCATTGTGTGTGCGTTCCTATCCCTTTCTGGTTCTGAGCGAGCGAGGTGTCATTAGAAACTGTGCGTATAGACTCCTGCATAGTCTGTAGCTAGGGCTTTGATTTTCTTATCTCATACCAGGAAAGTTTGGTTGTCTTTTCATGAATGAACTGGAGCATACATTCAGAATTACTAATATTAGTATTTGCTCTTTTTCTTTGCTTTTACTGTAGTGTCATAATTCATCTTTCAAAGGTTATGATGTGTATACAGAGGTGTAAGAAAGTGTGGAGTTACTACAACAGATCGTTTTGGGCCTTTTGGAAAGCCTTCCAATGACAAGAAACCCTTGGTGTATTATGAAAGGTCATAGAATATTTTGTAGCCCCAGCCTTTCCCTTTGTCTCTGCGTCAACTTGGCACATTCTGGTGGTGTTTAGATGCTTAGAGTTCTCAGCACAAAGGTATGTTTCTTCCTGCTTCTGTGTCTTTCCTTATGTTGGTCTCTCTGCCTTAAAGCTCATCTTTACCTTTCCTTAAATGGCTGGTCATCCTCCAGGACTGTCCTCATTTTGCTCCTCTGGGGCATATTTATGGACTACATCCATGGGGTTTTTTGCTCTCAGCTTCTGGTTGGGTTTGGTTATTTGGGAGGCAACAGTGGAAGTGTGTGTGTGTCGGGGAGGTGAGTGAGACTGGTTGTGTCAGTCGAGTTTTATTATGAGTACACTGCTCAGCAGCCCTAGGTTTCAGTGGTTTATTGTTGGGTTGGCCAAACAGTCCGTTCAGGTTTTGCTGTGAGGTGCTATGGGAAAACCCGAACAAAATTTGTGCTCAATCCAGTACGTCCATTTCTCGCTATGGGGCTGGGGCTTGGTTGTGGCTCAGCTGCTCTTGCCTGGGCTCAGCCTGCCTCCAAGCTTCAAGTTAGGTTTGTATCTACTCGTTTTCTTCTTATTCTGGGACCTAGGCTAAAGGAGCAATGGCTCTGCGTTCCATGGACTTCTCAGTGCAGGGGACGTGAATGCCAAGTGACCAAGCCAGATCATATATGAATATTTAAAGCTTTTGCTTGAATCACATCTGCTAATGTTGTACCTGAAGCCAGTTGGATGACTAAGCCCCATGTCTGTGGGATGAAAAAGTGTGCTCTTCCTCAAGGGGTAGGCTCTGTGGAATCCCAAGGCAAAGGGCGAAGGGTGTGAATGTATCGTTCTGTTCAGGGAGGCAGTGAAGAGATGGAAACAATAGCGCAGGGCACCGCATCGGATCAGAACCGTCCCTGACTCCCTTTCTCCTGGTTGCCCCTGTTTGTGTTCTTCTGCTGAAGGCTCCCACTCGTGTTTGGACCCTTCTCCTGTAATCACAGTTCGCTATGTTCTGGTAACCATTCTTTCTTTCCCCTTGCTTCTTCAGGTTTAGGAATGGTAAAGGCTCACTGCTCTGCTGGCTCTGGGGTGCTTCAACAACCTTTGGCTTCTCTTAATACTGTCTACATGTTTGTAAATAATCACTGAAGTCTCAAATACCCCATTTAAATGTACATGTTTCTTAAAGGGATTCTGATACAATCAGTGTACACATCATCTCCTAGAGAACCCTTAACTCTTTTTCTTTCCCTGAACTTACTGCTTTCTTCACTAACCGTATTACTTTATTGTTAACAGATGCATGCCTTTTCCATGGAAGCTTTTCAGAGGCAGGAGTTTTGTTTTGTTTTTTTTTTTTTCTACCACAGTAGTAACACATTATCTGGCAAATAGTAAGCTCTTAATAATTATTGGGGAACACAGATAAGGGGGACATTCTCCCTCCTCTCTTCCTGGAACAAAATTGTACACAGAACCTCAAATTATAAAACAACTAAACTCACTCTGGTTAAAGCAAGCTCCTAGAGGAGCAGAAGGTGGGAGCCTGACCCACTCGGCCTCTCCCTTATTCTCTGGCAGCCCTCTTTTGAGGAGCTCCTGCATCAGGCAATCCTAGTGAACCAGGGTTGAAGACTACTGGTCTGAATGGTTCAGTGAGTCCCTTTTTGTATTATCAAAAATCTAGAGTGAATGCTTGAGAACCAAAACAAACAAATAAAAAAATTCACTTATAGTCTGCCATTTGTTATTAGAAAATTATGATCTAGGTAAATATACTAATTAATAAAGGACCCAAGGAATGCTTATGAATAGGAAGGAATCTCTGTATTGACTTGGAGTGAAACTAATCATTGTTAATTCTGTTGCCTGTCTTTTTTCATTCTTATACCTGGTTAGGTTAGATGCTTTTAGAGTAATGGTTCTCCAAATGTGGTCTCCAGACCGGTTTAGCATCACGAGGGAACTTGTTAGAAACGTGCGTTCTTGGTCCTGTTTAGGCCAGAATCGGAAGTTTGGGCAGTGCAGCCTAGCAGTCTGTGTTCCGGTAGCCCTTCCCCATCCTTCGGAAGCACACTAAAGGTTGAGAAACACTTTGAAAAACAGCTGTTGATGTTGTGTTTTTATAAGGGAATATTTGGAGCAGCTTCTTTAGTGGCTTCTTTTTCCTTTTAAAGATCTCTGCAGTGATTTAAGAGTTATCATTAGTGATCCATGAATCTGATACTTCTTATGATGAACAGGTCTGAGTAGCTTCCCTGAGATCCAGTACCCATCAGAGAATGAATGCAATGTGAACTCTTTAGATGTTCTAGTAATAATTTCCTTCATCCTTGCTGTTTTGAAAAGGGTGAGGGGTAGCAGACAGCAAGTTATCCATCTGACTCTTACTGGGCAAGAATAAGCTCTTTTGGAAATTGAGATGCTATCATAGTAGCCGGTAGAAAGAAGTTTGAACCAAGAGTCTGGCTGTATGGTTCTAGTCCTGAATTTGTCAATAATTGAGTATGTCCTTGGGCAAATGGTGTAACTTCTCGACAAGCCTTGGGGGTTATATTGTCTTTGTGGTTAGTTTTTTTTTCTGGTAGCTTGGGTTGCTACTGTCAAGATGATTTTCTGTCCCATTAATGAGGTATCAAGGAAGAAACAAGGTATGAATATACATTCTTTATTCACCTATTACAAGAAATAACAGCAAGAAATCCTGCAGAAATAGCCAGTTTTGAATTGAGAAATAATTTGTGGGTTTTTAACCTCCAAGTTCATTTATGCCACTTAGAATGGTACATGAGAGGCAGTTCATTTTTATGTTAAAGGCTTTGGAGTTAATCAGGCTTTGGATTCATACTGTGGCTTCACCATTACTAACTCTATCTTGATTTTTCTGGGCTGTAGTTGCCTAATTGATAAGTTGAAGTTATTGTAATGTTTGGAAGAGATAACAAATTTACAGATTTTTTTTAACATGGTTTCTGGTAGGTGGACAGGACTTAGTAAGCAGTAACTTTGTTAGTTTTTACTATCAAAAGCTTCCCAGTGTGTTTCAATGTGACATTTATATGGAACTAGTTTGATGTCCTGGTTTTTGTCATAATATGGATCAAGAAGTAGCAAACATTTTTTTTTTGTACTTTGACTTTGTTTTAAAAAATATAATCAAACCTATAGCACTGAGACATCATCTTCCCATTTGGCTTCTCTTAGAGCACGTTAAAAATTCAAGCTTATGACAGAATCTCTTTCCTTTAGGGGACGATGAGCAGAGTGATTGGTTCTATGAAGGAGAATGCGTCCCAGGATTCACTGTCCCTAATCTGCTGCCCAAGTGGGCTCCTGACCACTGCTCCGAAGTAGAGAGAATGGATTCTGGACTGGATAAACTTTCTGATTCCACATTCCTTTTACCTTCTCGACCAGCTCAAAGAGGTGAGTTCCGAGGAGAGCAGAACACACTTCATACTTTTATGTTCTCTCTGGGGGGAGTGCGCCCATGGCCAGGCTGCTCATGCCTGTAAGCATGTATTGACTGTCTGAATTTTAGAACTAGGCCAGGGAGTTGTCCAGAAGGTTCAACGGTCAGTCTCAAAGCTTGAGGTTCTCTCCATTCTTACCTGAATCAATCCACGGAGACTCTCAGAATTTATATTAGCAGGGCATTCCTTCAGCTTGCTGTTGCCATCTCTGCCAGATCTAAGAAGCCTAGCAGTGCATCACTGCTGCTTATCCTGTGAAACCGATGGGCTCCTGAGTGTCCAGTGGAAGCCTGAAATAGATCTTGGAAGAGAACAGATTTCAGTAACAACATTCATAACACTAACAGGCGTAATGACATTTTTTAACTGGATGATTTAAAAATATTAATAATTTTAATTTTAATAATTCTGTTATTATGGGCTTTTACACAAATGTGTATCCTTTCCCTGTGCTTTCCCACTGATCATGATGTAACAAAGTAGAGTGGGTGGAGCCTAGGACGGGGAAGGAAATGTGGGAATACTCTCTGGTACTGTCTTCCTAGCTCTGTGACTGGCAGTCACACCATTTCCTTGGGGCATCAGAGTGATAACTTAGGATATCGTGACATTGAACAGTGTTGTTTCAGAGGTTTCTTTTAGCTCTATAAATTTGTGATGAAAAGATCCCCAGAAACCAAGAATCATCCAGTTTCCAAGTGTATGTTGAGCATCTGTTGGTGCAGCATTGCACTGAGAGTTGTGAATTCTTCTGCAGTGTTTCGTTATGAATTTGGGTGATTGAAATGCCTTCTCAAAGCAGTCGGTTCTTGGTAAGGATGCCTGGCCGAGGCACATCATTTGATACTTTAATAGTTTTCATAAACACGTCAATGACCATTTCTAAAAGTTCTTTATAGACCACTTAAAGTACATACAAATAAGCAAGACTAGAAAGAAGAACCTTTAAATGGCCTGTAATCCCACACCCAGAGTCACTGATAATATTTTCATGTGGATTCTTCCAGTAGTCTCTTCTGTGTATAGAACATATACAGCAATTAGAAAAATGGGATTATATTATACATGCTTTTTTTTTAACCTGTTTCGTGAATTAGAATGTCTTTAAAGAATTTTTTTAATACTTTGTTTATTTATTTTTTTGGCTGCGCTGGGTCTTCACTGCTGTGCGGGCTTTTCTCTAGTTGCGGTGAGCAAGGGCTACTCTTCATTGTGGCGCAGACTTCTCATCACTGTGGCTTCTCTTGTTGTCTTGTTGCAGAACATGGGCTTTAGGGCACGTCAGCCTCAGTTGTTGCGGCACGTGGGCTCAGTATTTGCAGATCGTGGGCTCTCAAGCTCAGGTTCAATAGTTATGACACAGGCTCAGTTGCTTTGCAGCCCACGGGATCTTCCTGGACCAGGGATTGAACCCATGTCTCCTGCACCGGCAAGCGATTTCTTTTACCACTGAGCCACCAGGGAATCCCCTGAGTTAGAATGTTTTTGAGATGATAGCTAACATTTAATTTGTAATTAGAAATTGTTGATAATACCTGATGTTTGTGTAGTGTTTTCAGTTTATAAAGTACCTTCCATGTGCTGTTTCATGGAGTCTTAAAGTCCTGTAAAAGAGGACTGAGCAAATGATTGTTCCCTTTTTATAAACAAGGATGCCTAGGTCACAGGTAAATGACATGCCTAAGATCATACCACTGGTGACAAAGACAAAGGAATAGTAAATCCTTGGCAGATAGCCTAATGATACTCGTTTAAGCGTCATTCTAGTAAGATCCCAGGTGGAAGGCCTTTGTGTACTAAAAGCATATCACTGCTAATGAATCTTGTGCATTCAGTTACTGAGGTCTGTCTTCTTTTTTATTTAGGGTACCACGCTCGCTTTAATCGTCTGCCTGGAGCTGCAGCTCGATGCCTCAGAAAAGGGCGAAGGCGGCTTGTGGGGAAGGTGATAGCTCTCACTGTTTCCTAGGCTCACTGGGAGGATAATATATTCCCCAAGAGATTGGTATCCTATTGGTAATCAAAGGTGCTGAAGAACTCCCTGGGGTTAATTAAACCAAATGTATTTTGCACATTCATAAGAGTGAACATTACATAGGACGTGAGTGGACACATACATGAAAGGTGAAGCTTGATTCATACAGAAGTTCTGGCAAAGCAGACACTGTCACGGCAGTGTGGTGGTCTGTAAGCCTAGAGGCCCACTCTCTGTCCCTTCCACTCTTTTGATTATATTATTATTGTAGAAGTTGAAATGCTCTTGGCTTCTTTATGACGCCTGTTGAATTCACGAATGCTTGTTTTGTTCTGACTTTGGTCTTTTATTCTAATTCATTAAAAAAAAAAATGGGAAGCAAGACCTGTTATCAAATTCCAAAAGTCCCTCCTTGGCCATAAGGGAGGACTGTCTACCATTTACTCAGTTCTCCCTTTGCCAGGGTTTCTGCTAGGTACTCAGTTCATTTATTCCTCCCTAAACTTTTGTTAAAAAGGTGATATTTTCTTTAAAGGATGAGGAAAATGGGTTCAAAGGTGTTAAGGAATGTCTGATGTTATCCAGATAGAAGTGGCAAAACACAGAGAAATGAACCCAGGTCTACTTCTCTTTTATCTTTTTAAATTTAAATTTAATTAATTACTTATTTTTCACTCTGGCTTTGAGATTGAAAATAAGGCTGAGGCTGAATACCAGTCAGAGAAGATGGTGGTGGAGAAAGAATAAGGGTAGGAGAGACATTTTTAGAGCATTAATATGTTTGTTCATTCAATAAGTATCTAGAGTGCCTGAGTGTGGCAGGCCCTACGCCCAATCAGGTAGGTAGTGACCAGAGCCACAGTCTCCTGCCTTAAGGGAGCTGCTGTTTATATAGGTTAATCAGAGGACTGTTTTCTGCAAAAGAAATGAGTCTGTTTATTTTCAGATGAATTCATATTTTTATCTGTCTTTAAATTCTATTTCATATCTCTAATTAGAAAAACATTTGATTATTGGAAGAATACCTTTTCTTTTGGATTACTCATTTTATAGGCAACACAGTGCTGCATTTGCTATTGTGGGAGCTTATTCTAACAGGACAGCTAGCAGGTAGGAATACATGGAGTGGAGGGAGGCCCCAGGATGTTGGGAGTGGGGAAGAGAGCAATGGTTTGACTTTTTTTCTTGATTGGTTAGGCTTGACACATGGTGTTCTCCCTAACACCCACCTTATTTTGTTTCAGCTCCTATAAAATAAGAGCCTTCCACGCCCATGGAAGTAAATAATTTCAAACTGGAGGACCCCCTTTAGCTTGCCTGGAAGGAAAGTAGGGCCTGTTGGATGTGTCTGTAATGATTTCAAATGAATAGGATAATATTTACTTGGTTAATTCATCTTCATCACCTTAAAGGGATATTTGTCATTTCTAGCAGAGGTCACTGTTCTGCCCCCGTTCTTCTCCCTCCCCTATCTCTCTCCTCTTTTTCTAAATTGTAATCATAAATAATGAGTTTCATTCACAGCTCCCTGCCAGCGAGCTGCTAATTACGCAAAGTACTGCTTGTAATTTACACAGTAATAAACTGTAAATTTAAACATTACGGCACTTTAAGTTAATAATTTTTCTGCTGTAACAAATAGCTCATTTTTCACCTATCTTTTCTCTTGGCCCATTACCATGGTTGTGTCTGTGACCAAGAAGCGTAGGTATAAGGAGTGAAAAATAGGAAGAATGGGAAGCCTTTTCATTTAGCTCCACTCCCACCCAAAATCTGACCTCCAAGTTAATTTTTCTACAGCCAGTTCTGCTGAAATGTGTACCCTCATATTTAGGCTAATCCACACACAGATGAATACAGATAACAGTGTTTGCCCAGAAACAAATGTGTTTGAGTAACAGGCTTGACATTTTTGACATTCATGCCCATGACTTATGCTCTTTCATCTTAACACATCCTCATATGCGTGTAACTCTTGCTCATGTGCTGTCAATACGCTTGCCCAAGTTCTGTGATAGATATTCACTGTAAATGTACTCAAGTTAAATGAAGGGTGAGTGCCTTCTGCCATTTTCCAGTTTTTTTGAGATTAGTTTCTGAATTGCTTGTGTTACGGGTATGATTTTTTATTACAATCTTGAGGACCACTAATTTAAGAACCAGTTTATACAAACTTGTATTTTTACTTTAGGAGATGATGTTTAACAGACAAAATACAGGGTGACAATTTTTGTAAGTTACAAAAATCTTTTGGCATGTATACATTTAGTCAGTAGATACTTAGGTGTTGCTAGTGAGGACTCTGTAAATGTCACATTATGAAGGCTGTTGAGGCTATAAGTGAATGACTGTAGGAATCTTGGTGTGCTGGCCTGTTAAAAATTAGCTGCTGTTGGATTTTTTAAAAAACTCTTTCTATTTTGACATTTTTTAATAAGTCCAGGAGGTATATTAAAATACTATACATAGTTTTAAAAAAAGACTTTTTCTGAGCACTAAAGAAAACTAAGTCTAGAATTACATGCAATACTTTTGCAGTAGAGTTCCGCAAAAAGCTCTCTGGTTGCTATTGGATTTTAAGATTGATATCTGACATGTGCTTTGGGGTTGCTGGTACAATCGTGGGAAAGCGCGAGTTTGGTGACAGATCATACTTAATGCTTGTTTTACCTTCTTTGCCTTTTCAGGAGTCCAGCATAAGTAATCTGGGTACTGAGAGGATAGGCCACCTCATTAGTGACCCTCGGCAGAAAGAGTAAGTGCTTCTGTATTTACCGGTGCTCTCCTAGCCTGTTCCTTGGAGGAGACCGCAGAAGGACGTTTTAAGAAGAAACCTGGAAATTCTGTTGTAGAGCTGACTGAGGTCATCTTAAAGATTAGTACTTTATAACATGGCTAACATGCTAAGTTCATGAGAGTGATTGTTTTTTCCTTTCTAGACTAGTTTTTATTTCTTTGCATTTTATGTCTCTAGGTGCTACATTGTAAAAGTAGCCTCTAATGAGAATGTTTATTTTACATCAGTTTTTCCATCTCTTAAGAATTTTTTGTTCGAAATGTGTGATTGCTTCTGTATTCTCTTCTGTATGCACTTCCCATTTTTAGACCTCTAGACAAAGAAATATCTTTTTGTTCTAAGTGCTGTGATAAGTGCTGGAGAGCCTGTGTGTAGCCCTAGAAGAATCGTTCTGCCTTTTCTTGTGACAGCCTTGCCCCCCAACACAACTGGCTCGTTGGTGTCTCTAGTTTGTGTCGTGGTCAGTGTCCAGTTGTGATCTCGTATCCTTTCAGCCTGGTTGGTTGGTATAAAATTGACAAGGTGTGGTCTGTGCCCTTGTTGAACTGGGATCCTGTCCTCACCGTGCAGCTGAGAGTACGTTGGTTTCACGCCATCATCTTGAGTTGTTTTAGTGTCCAGTCTTCTGTATTCTGACTTTTTACTTTGAAGAGCCATTTTCTTCAAAAAAAAAAGTTCATACACATTTAACATCTCCTTTTCTCCTCTGATTCCATTTTTTTTTTCTCATTTCTTTTTTCTTCACTTCATTAATCCAATATCTTTTTTATCTTCTTGTCTCTAATAATGTTCCTACCACTTCTTTGACTTCCCTGGTGGCTCAGACGGTAAAGCGTCTGCCTACAATGCGGGAGACCTGGGTTCGATCCCTGGGTCAGGAATATCCCCTAGAGAAGGAAATGGCAACCCACTGCAGTATTCTTGCCTGGAAAGTTCCATGGACGGAGGAGCCTGGTTGGCTACAGTCCACGGGGTCGCAGAGTCGGACACGACTGAGCGACTTCACTCACCACTTCTTGTTTTGTTTCTTTCCTCTTATTCTCTCCCTCTCTGTAGTTTCTGGTTACCATCAGCTGGGAAAAGAGAACGAAATCAGGTAAGATTATTTTTCTTTGTCATCTCTATCATTTGTTTTCCTTTTCTTTAGAAAGAATAAAGCCTTGGCTTCTGATTTTCCTCACATTTCTGCTTGTGCACATGAGGTAAGGTTCCTGTTCCTTATGTTATTCTGATTTTCTTGGAGAACTGTTTTCCAAAAATATCTTAGTATTCAGTAATAAAAACAAGAGCCAGTTCCCCTTTTTAGGTTCAACTGTGATCTTTGGTTTATTACTTGTAACATATTTCATAGGAATCCAGTTTTTATTCTGGTTTTGAACTTATCAGTAAAAAAATCAGAATGAACTTCACTTGCCTATGTTTCAGTTCAGTATTAGCATCCCATGCTGAGAAATACAGCGTTGAATCCTAAACACATAAGCAGAAGAAGGTCGAGCTGCTTTGGATGAAACGGGGTTGAGGCCTTAGAGCCTCTTACTCTCTTCTCTAGCTACCCCTGAGGGGGCCCTTGGCATATCTAGGCCTTTATAAGGGTCCTCATTTTAAAACTGCTGACAGTGGCTCTCAGTGTGTTCCTTTAATGTCCTAGCCTTTTGTGTTTTGTTGGGAGAGAGTTTGCTCCATCTCGATGATTAGTTGTAAAATAGATGGATACAGATAGGTTTTTGGTTTTTCTGCTTATTATCTTGCTAATAAGTTGGTAATACTTTTTAGACTTGGCATTTTCGTCTTGAGGTTACTATTTCAAAATGAATGAGAACAGTGATAGACCTAACTGGTATGAATTTATATGATTTTAGATGGCATGTGGATACACAGTTTTTACTTTAGTTACAATAATCTATATTAGAAAAATGTAATCATTTTATCAAACTCGTTATTTCACAGGGATATAGTGACGACAATGCCGAGTAAAATGGAATGTGAAGGGAAATATGGAATAAGTAGCAGAGCAGGTGGTAGGAAGACAGCCATTAAGGTGGAGTGTGAGAGACTGCAGTCGGGGGCTGCTACTCTAGAGCGTTAACTGTGTTTGCATCAGAATCTAAAGGCAGAGACCTGTGATGATCATCTCATCCAGAGCTGTTAATTTACAGATGAGATGGATTATTTACAAACGAGGTTTAAACCATTTGCCCAAAGTCATGTAGCACTGGGACTGGAGGGTTTATGACAGACAGCTGCTTAATTTGTGTACTTTTTAAGTTCTTTTTAAATTATTAACACCATTCGCTGTTCTTCTAGTATTCATATATATTTATTTCTGAAATGTGGGGGGAGGAGTATTTATTGTAGAAAAAAATCCAAAGAAGCCTAGCCAACATAAAGTGAGGTACTTCTATATAGTGTCCCAATTGATCCTTACAGCCCCCTTTTGAGGTGAAGAGGTGTTTTACAGATGAGAAACTGAAATTACTTTCTAAACCAAAAGCAGTATTTTATGTAGCCCTCATAGTAATCCCATGAAATAGCTAAGACAGATAGTGATACATCTGTTTTACAGATGAGGATGGTAAAGCCCAAAGAGATTTTGTAGTTTTTAATATATGACAACTCAGTGGTAGGCTGGAACTAAACGTTGGATATTCTAATTCTTAATCTAGTTC
This sequence comes from Redunca redunca, assembly GCA_006410935.1. Classification (NCBI taxonomy): domain Eukaryota; kingdom Metazoa; phylum Chordata; class Mammalia; order Artiodactyla; family Bovidae; genus Redunca; species Redunca redunca. The sequence goes on from SJYQ01093180.1 coordinate 202,620, forward strand.
TGTTTCCACTACACTGCTGCTGGTTTGTGCTAACCAGTTATTCACTGGAAACATCTGCCAGGATAAGGACAAGGTAATTTCATGCTAGTATTCTTGGGAACAAGGGCTGAAAATCAGTAGGCATAAGTTCCCTTTATGTCTGTTAGAAAGTACTGTATTCTGCCACTTAAGTAATTATTATGTATCAGAAGTTTTTGAAAAATTGCTGCTTACCAAAGAATAGCCTGTTTTTGAGGCTGGCTAGATTAGTTACGCTACATTTGTGGGTACACAGTTGACTGTGCACACATTGATTCAACGGTGTCTGTGGTATGACAGGAGAATTGAAAAGTCAAAGGGGAAAAGTTAGCAAGTAGCAGGTAGCCCTTTAGGATCAGGTCTGTTTCCTGTAAGCCTTACTGAAATAATCTCATTTATTCCTGCAGTTTAATCCTCTCTCTCCCCTTTACTCCCTGGATGTTCTTGCTGACGCTTCTCACCGAAGATGTTCACCAGCACACTGCTCTGCCAGGTAACTGTGTCCTAGTGACTGTCTTTTCTAGATGATACTATTGTCCTTTTATAAGCCTTTTCAGATTAAAGTATGTTAGTAGTATACTGTCCACTTTGATCTCTCAACAACTTTTTGAGGTCAGGAGTTGTTTTAGAGAGGCAGAAAATGAGGCAGAGTGTTGAAGTGTCTTTGCTGTGGTCCCATGGCTTACTGTATGATTTAAAACCTCAGCTTTGACCTAAGTTCTGACTCATCCTCTGTGATCTGACTCCTGCCTTCTCATCCAGCTTCCTCCTCACCGAGGGAGAGGTCCAGCTGTGCCTGGGAGCTCTGTTTTATTCTTCAGATTCACAACTCTTTCCTGCCGCTGAACCTTCGCACACGTTCCCTCTGCTGGTCTGCGGCCTTAGAGCTCTTCCCTCGGTTGGCTCTTTCTCACCCCAGCTGGGGCCGCCTCCTCTAGGAGGATCCCTTCGGGCTATCCTGTGTGAAAGCGCCGGCCTGCACCTCTCACCGCTCGTTCTCTCTCTCTTTCCTTTAGAGCTTTAATTACAGTCTGTAATGACTTTATTGCTGTGTTGTTTTTCTTCTTACTTTCCCCCTTGTCTCTCACTAGACTAGAAGCTTCAGAATGCTGGGACCTTGTCCGCCCCCCACGCCTAACACAGTGTCTGGTGCTTACGGGGCATTCAGTATGAATTTGTCAGGATAAATCCTGCACTTGCATAGCAGAATGAAACCAGTGCCTCTGAATGTACATTCTCTCAGGTTGGGTGAATGCACAGTAAATGTGGTTTCTGTGATGGCATGCCCTAGTGGGTCATTGCGCACAAGGAGCAGCTCATAGGCTGAACCATAGAACCTTTATTATTTCTCGTGGCACAGAGAATTTCTTTCCAAGGTTCCAATGATTTTTTTGTCTTTATTCTTCCTAACACATTGTTAAATGGATATATTCATAGATTTGGGGGGCAGGCTGCACAAAGAAATGATTTTTTTCATGGATATAGTTAGGATATTTGCTATGGCCTATAATAATGAACTCTGCACTATAACCGCCTTCCTGACCTTCTACTGGAAAAGTAGTATTTCAGTAGGAAAAATCTTTTGAAAAGAGAGACTGTCACGCATGGTGTTAAGTAAGAGCTTGGAAAATTAGGGGATATTAGTAAACTGCTGTGAGGCCTTTGCTTAGTCACATGCTATTTAGCCATCATTCATTCATCATTTGCTGACTCCTTACTATGTGCTTTCCTGGGAAGCCTTCCTTGGTGACTCAGATGGTAAAGAATCTGCCTGCAATGCAGGAGATCCGGGTTCAGTCCCTGGGTGGGACAGCTTCCCTGGAGAAGGGAATGGCAACCCACTCCAGTATCCTTGTCTGGAAAATCCCACGGACAAAGGAGCCTGGTGGGCTACAGTCCCTGGGGTTGCAAAGAGTCCGTCACAACTGAGTGACCAACATTTTCACTTCCTTTCACTTTACTATGTGCCAGGTACTTTGTTTAAATATTTAATACTATCCTAAAGGAGCTTATATCCTCATGGGAAGCTCAGGTGTGGAAACGGACAACTACAGTTAGGAATGCCAGGTACCTAAATGTGTGCACCGGAGTGGCAGCAACTCAGAAGTGCTCCTAACTCAGGCTCAGGGAGCTTCTCTTAGAGGTGGTAGTGCTCAGGCTATCTTGGAAAATGAAATTTCGGTCCATAGGAAAGCAGTCCTCCAGCTATGTGTCTTAATACCAAATAAAATAATGTCCGTGTGTGCTCTTTAGGAAGAATACTGAAAGTGGATCATTTGTCCTCCCCGCCTTAACTTCTGCTGCCTTGAACTGTGCTGAGATTGGCATATTCGTGCTTTTGTCCGGTTTCCTGCTGCCTTTAAGGCCTCGTCCTGGTTGGAGTGGGTGTGAGCTTCATGTTTCTTTGTGTATCTCGTTATCCACATCATTATCTTTGTTCTCTTACCGGCTGTGCTTGTGTCCAGACTTGGAAACGTAAGGAAGCCGAGGCCGAGCTTCTGGCGCACTCAGCTCTGTGGAAATAGTGCTTACTGCTTCCGACTGTTGCTGAAGCAGGATGAGAGAGTGTGGACACTTACAGCTCATCCTTGTCCTGCCTGGCGTCATTCCTGGCTCAGTGGATACAAAGCAGGGTTGCAAACATGAAGGTTCTTTGGGGCACGGGAAGAACATTTTTAAACTTACATTTATTTATGATCTTATCCTTTAAAATTTTTTTTAAGTTATACATATATTAGTCTAGCAGCACATATTTTTGTTTTATGTGTATGTATTACATATATAAGGAGTATTCAGATTTTTTTTACTGATGAGGGCGTACGAGCAATAAAGTTTGGGAACCCCCGATCTGTGGGAAATGGTCAGCACAAGTGACCTCCACAGGTTTTAGGAAATGTGGGTGATGAGACACTTCCCTCAGGGCTCCCTGTTTTCCTTAATAGTGAGGTCCCTGCCCAGCAAGGGGTCAGCAGAGAAGGAGCAGCCTAGTTCCAGTGTGGCTGACGGATGCTATCGGATTCAGAAGTGGATGGTGGGCTTTGCAAAGAGTGGACCGTTTAACAAAACCTGGCAGCTAGGGAAGGACTGTTAAAGAGCAGTGGTGGTAGGGAAGAGGCAGGTGAATGACCATATTAAAAACTGTTTCGAATGGAAATGTTGTCTTTTTCTTGTTCCATTTTATTTGCCATAAAGATTCCTTTCAAAGCATCTGGGCAGCATTGGGAATTTCACACCCATCATTAGAACGATTTGTGCGTGTGTGTATGGTGACTATGTTATCATTAGCGGTATAATTTTATTTTGCGAAGAGAGAAGTGTTTCCTGTTTTATCACAGCTTTCCCCGAGGAGGCCTGGTGTATTAATTTGCTGTATTGCCTCCTGGCTGTTCCCAGGCTGTTTTTCCTCTTCATCATGGAATTTTTAATGGCCCTACTGCCTCTTGGGAAGCATGTGAGGAAGAGTTCCTCGGGGAGTGCTTCCCTTTTTTCACATGCCTATAATTACTCTCCTGTAAGAGTACAAAGAGTTTGATGATCATGCCTGAACTGTGAAGGTTTCCTCCTGTCGGGTTACTGAGCTGAGGCTGCCTGGATGGGACCGGTTCAACTTCCCCCGCAAAACCCTCAGCTGCAAGAGAGGGGTTCAAGCACCTCCTCACTGCTAGAGCCTTCTCCAAGTGAGGCGTGGGGACCGCTGGGGGGGTGGTGAGTGACCTCAAGGTACTCGCTTGTTTAGCATTCCACTGCCATAAACAAGACTTAATGGGGACGTGATTTTAAGAAAAATGTGATCCATGTGTCATTTTAATACCGCCCAGATGGCGGGTGCAGTGAGAGCGAACCTTTGTGGTCTTTGTACCACCTAATTCATTTGTGGGCTAAGAGGTTTTCAGAAATACTACCCTAGAAATACTGAAGTTTTCTGGTTTTCAGCCCTGGCTGTACTTTTGAATCACCTGAGAAGCTTAAAAAAAAAAGAAAAGTATATCCAGGCTGGTCCCCCACTTTGCAAGATTCTGATTTAATTGGCCTGGGATGAGGCCCAGGCATTGGCAGTGTTTTGGAGCTCCCAGGTGTCTCTAACATGCAGCCAGGGTTGGGAACTATTGCCCTAAAGGCATATGGTTTTAGAACTGGTGCTTTGTAATTTACTTAACAGGAAAGCCCATTTCATAGTTGGCCTGTGCTTGGGTGTTGTGAGCACAGTTCTGTACGGAAGGGACCATGCTGGGCTTCTCTTAGCCTTGGGGAGCTGCTGCAGGGGAGGAGGAGAGCAGTAGTCCAGCACTTAGTGGTGGGCAGACGGGCAGAGCTGAGGGGTGAGTGTGTGGGTAGCTGGACCGTGGGCAGGGGATACAGGGATAAACTTCGGAAGCCAGCTGTTTGGGTTGGGTTGTTTGGTTGCTGGTATTGGGCTGTTGCTATTAAAGTAGTGAGACCGGGTGCTAGTGTTGAGAGTTGCTGCTGCTCAGACAGCAGATGGTGTGATTGGTGTTCTGGTAGAAGCGCTGGTGTTGCTGTCAAGGGCACAGTCCCAGAATGGCAATAAGGAACCAGTGCTGTAGGCAGCTTTTTCCAAAATGAGAGATTTATTGATTGAAAGGTAGTTGTTTTTTTTTAAACCATTATTGTCTTAGAGAACCATAACTGGAACTTATAAATTGCTACATCTCTTTGTATGATGCACAAGTTGCTAGTTGTAGTTTTTGAATATCTTGCGGCAGTTTTGAGTTTCTTCAACTTTCCTGATCTTGCCTCTATTTTGGGTGATCACTTTGTAGTATATCACCATTTCTTTTATTCTTTCTTTTAAGTTTTTAATCTCATATTAGTTTGAGGTAGACTCAGATAAGAGTCTTGGCTTTTACCTGGGCAAAAGAATTAACCTCCCCATACTTCAATTTCCTCACCTTGAAAATGAAAATATCAATATTTGGGGGGCTGGTCCGGGATCAAAATGAAATAATATACTTGAATATTTAGCATACTGGTAGCTGATACTTACTTTTGTTATATAGTTAACTACACTACCCTGTTCTAAGGATAACTGCAGTTTTACAAACCTTGAGTTGGCTTCCAGAGTCATTTGCTAATGAGTATTTAGTATAGATTCTTGAGGTGTTTAAAAATGACCCCAAGTGGACTATAATAAGAGAAGGCATTTGGGTGCTTGGGTAAAAGAGAGAGAGACCTTCCTGTTAGTTGAAATATGATAGGCTGCACTCATTGTAATTCATTTTATCTGTTCACAAATGCTGTGATCTGCATATCAGAGTTGTGTGCCCAGCTGGCTGTGCCACTTGACAAGGAGTTTCAAAGAGCAAAAAGAAGACTCAATTCATGCTATTAATTTTGACCTTTGGAGCCATAGTAAATAGCCTCAGGTTTTACCTCGGGGCTTGGGGGAAAGAACCTTTTATTAGTCCTCTATCTGCTGGGGATGCTGTGATGCACAGCAGCTCTCGCTCACCTCTTTAGTGCTTGGTTTTGGTCATATGTTAGGAAATGTTTGTGCTGTAACATTGTCCATAAGGCTGCCCACTCCTACCGGGACTTCCCATTCTATAGTGCACAGTTCTGGAATCTTGTCCTCTGTTGGACAGTCTTGTTTATAGCAGCTCTCAGCCAGCTGGTATCTTATTGCCAGGTATGGAATGATGAAAGCATTTTCTCTCTCGCTTGTTTTGCTACTGTAATATACCCGTCCTTCCAACGGATATGGAACTGTTCTGCTCCTTTGGGTGGCATGAAACAGCTTCATGATATGCCAGCCTTCACCCAGCAAAGGGAAGTAAGTAGATTACAGAGAATGTTCAGGTGCTGGCGAGCAGTTTGTCACAAACTGCTGAGGATTTGGTTTGAGAGGAAACACGAGTGGGATTGCCAGGATCTCTTCCCAAAACCTCCTTTGTGTCCTCTGATCGGGAGGCGGTTTTCTCTCCTCCCTGCGACACTCCTGTTTCCAGTGTCATGGGCCTGGACCCTGTCATATGTGCCAGTCTGTGAAGATGCATTTCCCCGACTGGGCGTTTAATAAATGTCACTTAACCCTGAAGGTAAAGTCACATGTGAGGAGCGGGTCTGTACTCCTTAGGTTTACTCCTCTTTTCCCTCATTCTCCCCTCTCCCTTTCCTTGCTCCTTGATTACAGCTCAGTGTCTTGTGACACCTGTTAGTTCTTTATGCATCGGCCTCCCTCCCTCTCCTGTGAGCGCCTTGTGGATGGGCCCTTGGCTCAGTCATTTTGTGTATAACCTCTGCACCCAGCACAGTGTAGGCCTCCATAAATTTTTGTTAAAAATAATTGAGGTGAATAGATTAGTAATTAAGGAGAATAATTGGAATATATGATGTATATGACCTTTGGTCCTTAGAAATATCAATAGGTTTTCCCTGATGTTACTTATTTGTGTGTTTTAAAGGATAAGTACAGCAAATAAATATCTTTTTAAAATAAATTTTATTTTTATTCATCCCAAAACATGAACTTTTCAATGAAAAAATGAGTGTTTTTTGAAGGTGAACCATTCCTTAAAAATTAGNATAAATTTTATTTTTATTCATCCCAAAACATGAACTTTTCAATGAAAAAATGAGTGTTTTTTGAAGGTGAACCATTCCTTAAAAATTAGCTTGCTGTTGACAGAAGACGGTTTTCTTTCCTTAGGAATGACTTTAAACATCTTTGTTCTAAATCTAAAGCAGTCACTTCAGTTATTTATTTATTTTTTGCCAACATTGGTTCTATTAAACATGCATGTATTTCTCAAAGTAAGTTTTTCTTCCCCTAAAAGTACATTCCTGCCCCAAGGACATAGTTTCCTAAGTAACACTGCAGTTTTAACAACTCACCTGATCTTTTTAGTTACCTGCAGTAAAAAAATAAAATAGACGTGTTGTGTTTACGTGTGAATATACAGAATACTCTTTCAATTAATTTTTAATCTTCAGCATTCACCTTCACAGTTACAATGTGAATTTAGTGATTTTTTTTTCCTGAAGAATTTTTAAAGAGTGTATTTAATGTTTTTAATGTTCATTCCACCCCCACCGCCCAGATCTTTTCAGCAAATGCTGCTGAATGTGATGCTTTAGGAGAAGTACTGACCCAGCACTCATGCTGTGAAGGAAATAGTGCCCGAAGAATACTGAGGCCCAGATCAGACGACACAGAACGAACGTAGCCTGTCTTTTCTCTGGGTTAATTGCTTGCATACTGGGGAATAATAAATATATTTTTCATCTACATTTATATTCATTTAGTCATTCTGTTATTCTTTAAGTTAAATATTTAGATCTATTTTATGGACTAGCCTGGCCTTGGGAGTTTTTTTTTTTTAAGCTCAGTAATTTTCACAGTAGGCAGAAGCTTATCAGTATTACCTGAGGTAGAATTTCAAAATAAACATATTACAGATTCTTCTTCCATCCCTGCATGGTGGGAGATGTGTATTTTGTAAAAGCTCCTGACATGATTCTGTTAACCATATGTCACTTCAGTTGAGAAGGGAGTTTTAACTTGGTGGTGGCTTTAGCCTAACTAGTACTTAGCCTTTTTTTTTGCTTCTGCACAACTGAAAGATCCCCTCCCTCCTCACACAGTACATGGTTCACCATACAAGAGCAACTTGCACTGCTCTTTAAAAGAAAAAAAAAAGAGTTAAAATAAAAAAAGGAAACGTAGTTAAATTTTCTGTTGCTCAGAGGATAAGGATTGGGGTCTGCGCGCCAGGAGAAGGGGAAGCCCACTCCGTTCCCCAGCCCTTTGTGATGCCTCCTCACCTGAGTGTTGGCCCGCTTTAGTCTCTGTCTTGGGAGACAGCAGCATTGTCAGGGTGAAAGCAACACAGTATTTGTTATTGTTACTCAGCCCTAAGTTGTGAAGTTATTCTGCCCCTTATGAAATAACTCTCCAACCTGGAGATGGTTTTAAGAGGGAAGGAGCACTGAGCTGAGTTTTAGGAGTGAGCGTGGCGTCTCTTTAGGCCTGCCTCTGTTCCTTTCTGTCCAGGTTCTGTAACCAGGAAAGCTGTGCTTCTGGAAGGGGCCCAACTATAAAGTCCATTAGGGGAGAGACTGTTTCGTTCAACGCCATATCATCTCCCCCACCAGGTAGAAACTCAGTGAACAGTGAAAGGAGCAAAATTCCTCTCCTGAGTAGAAAGGAAAGAGTCCACACAGAACTACATACTTTTATGACAAAATAAGGTTATTGACTTACTCAGCCGTGTTGTCTGGTTTCAGAAAGCCTCCAGTTCTTTCCTAAGAGAAATTTATGAATTTTGAAGGTGTAACAATTAGGAGTGGGAATGGGATGGTAGAAGTAGACCGTTTGCTGCAGAGAAGTGGCAGGCTGAAGGCTTTAGCAGTCGGAAATCATTTAATGTAGGGACGGTTAACCCCGAAGCCCTCAACATTGCTGAGCAGAGACCAGTGGGGGATCCAGGAAGCAAGGCCCAGGGGGCAGGCGGTGCAAGGACCACCTTGAGCACACAGCAGCCTCCTCAGGATGCTGACTGTATAGTGCAGTGGGTAACTGTGTAGAAGAGTGGGCAAGTAATACTTATTTTCATTTTACTAAAATAAGCATTTAAAAAACCATTGCATTTCCATTTAAAATGGTTTAAAATGTAAACATTTTTATTCCAAAATGTGTCATTCCTTGAAAATGTGGGATAAATGTTACTGAGTAGGTCCATAAAGAGTGATAATATGTGCCCTCAGCCATCTTCTTGACATATATCAAGCATGCAGAGCTGTGAAACGATGGATGGTGTGTAAATAAAAGGCAGTATTTGTTTTATTTAGCTCAAGTTGATACTTTAAGAATTACTACCTTAAAACCCTTTTGAGTGTTTTTCTTATGATTGTTATTTTGTATCTATCAAAAGTTAGCATTTCATAAACATTGACCTTGAAGAAGCAGTAGTTTATAATTAAACTTTTTATTGAAGTGTACGAAGAAATACACACCTGATGAATTTTCATGAAGCCACATCCAAGTAAACCCAGCATCTAGATGCGGAAATGGAACATTCCCAGAAAGAATCCTGCAAGTTGCCTGAGCCTTTTCTAGTGCCTGTCCCTCTTCTTCCACTAGCCACAGCTCAAGGGTAGCCACTGTCTTGATGTCTAATAACATTGTTTACTTTGAAGAAATGGGGTTGTTTAATCTGAAACGTTTTAGTGAGTCCTTTAGTGAGGTTAAGGTGAAGAAAGGAGCATGGCTGTAAACTGTTTTCCTTTGCTTGGCTTTTCTCTTTCTCTAGGTCTTTAGGAGAAGCATGCTTGAGCTGGGCTTCCCTGGTGGCTCGGCTGGTAAAGAATCTGCCTGCAATGTGGGAGACTTGGGTTCAATCCCTGGGTTGGGAACATCCCCTGGAGAAGGGAACGGCTACCCATTCCAGTGTTCTGGCCTGAAGAAGTCCATGGGCCATCCGTGGGGTCGCAAAGAGTCAGAGAAGACTGAGAGACTTTCACTTTCACTTTTGATTGAACTAGAACAAAGAGCTTGGATAGTATTTATTCAAGCACCTTGCTTGTGGAAAAAATGGAAGCTCTGTTCTGTACATTTCTCTGTTTTGATGAGAAACAAAATTTGTAGTTTCACTTTCTTTTCTGCCTGTGTCTTTGACTTCAAAGACAATTAATACCTTTACATGTAGACCTGTCTATCCCTGACATTCTGTCTTATGTGTTTCTTATTATTAAATCAGCATGCCGATTTAGACTTATTCCCAGACCTCCGTAAGGCATAAAAAATGGATCATTCCTGCTATTTTACACATTTATACTTAATTTCACTTGGGGTTTCAGAATTAACTATTCATGGAGTACCTAATTTACTGTCTCTTGACATATAGATGCGAATGATCAATAAAAGGTGACTTAGGTGGAATTTTTTGGACCATAGGCTTTATATTGTAAATATCTGCCTTTTGTAGTGTTCTTTGCATTCTAAAATATTTCTTATGATTTCAGTCAAATTCTTATTTTTTCTTGTTTATAAATTGAATTGACTCTTAAACTTTTGCTGTTTAAAGAGAGAGAGTATATATGTGTGTGTGTGAGGGCAAGAGGGCAGCATGTGGGTGCACATGCCCATATGCTTTTAAACTGTGCAAGTTGCCAGATTGGGGACCTCTGAATCGGAAAATTTGCCTATTCAACAGTAGTCTTGCTGCCCTGCTAACTAGATTCTCTTAGATTTGAGTGAGGTTTCATTTTTAAGGCTATTAAGCCATGAGACTTGATTCCCCAGCTAGGACTACCAATTAGGAGTTCATCTGATATAATTTTATTAGAGTCTTTTGTATATGCTTTGTACTCTGGCTGCATTTTTTAAAGTTGTATTAAAATATCATAACATAAAATTTACCATTTTCAGGAATACCCGGGTAGTCCAGTGGTTAGGACTCAGTGCTTTCACTGCCATAGGCCAAAGTTTGATGCCTGGTCAGGGGACTAAGATCCTGCACACTGTGCGGCATGCCTAAAAAAAATTTACCATTTGAATCCCCTGTAAGTGTACAATTGAGAATTTTTGTTTTTAAAACTTTCATTCATTCATATCTGTTTTAGTCAACAGATACTTAGTGGGGGTCGGCTATGTGCCTTGTGCTGAAGTTGGTAGGTCACTAGAAAATTATGAAATAAATGTAAACATGGTCCCTGTTCCCAAGGATGTTAGCCTCTTTAGAGAAACCAGATACTTATACACCAGTTAAATAATGGTTCAAGGCTGATAAGGCCTAGAATGTTCAAGGAAAGCTGTGTGCAGATGTGAGACTCACTCAGCTTGGTCCTTTAATCAGGGGTAGGATCCATTTAGGTTGAGAGGAAGGAGGAAACAGGGAAATGAAATAGCATACCAGTATCCTAGCCATGGCAATCAGAGAAGAAAAAGTAATAAAAGGAATCCAAATTGGAAATGACATATACTATACATAGAAAATTCTAAGATGCTACCAGAAAACTACTAGAGCTCATCAGGGAATTCAGTAAAGTTGCAGGATACAAAATTAATACACAGAAATCTCTTGAATTTCTGTATACTAACAACAGAAGACTAGAAAGAGAAATTAAGGAAACAATCCCATTTACCATCACATCAAAAAGAAAATACTTCTGAATAAACCTACCTAAGGAGACAAAAGACCTGTGCTCTGAAAACTATAAGATACTGATGAAAGAAGTCAAAGGTGACACGCAATGTATGGAAAGATACGCCATGTTCTTAAGAATCAGTATTGTCAAAATACTCTACTACCCAAAGCAGTCTGTAGATTCAGTGCAATCCCTATCAAATTACCAATGGCATTTTCACAGAACTAGAACAAAAATTTTTAATTTGTATGGAAATACAGAAGACTCCAAGTAGCCAAAGCAATCCTGAAAAAGAGAGTGCTGAAGGAACTGGGTTCCCTGGTTTCAGACTATACTACAAAACTACACTCATCAAAACAGTATGGGTACTGGCACAAAAATAGTAATATAGATTAGTGGAACAGGATAAAAAGCCCAGAAACAAATCCACACATCTGTGATCAACCTGTGATAAAAACAGGCAGGAATATACGATGGAGAAAAGACAAGTCTCTTCCATAAGTTGTGCGGGGAAAGCTAGGCAACTACGTGTATAATTAGAACATCCTGTTAACACCATACACAAAAATAAACTCAAAATGGATTATAAACCTAAATGTAAGATATCGATGCTCTAAAACTCTGAGGAAAACATAGAAAACTCTGACTTAAATCACAGCAGTATATTTTTGGGTCCACCTCCTTGAGTAATGAAAATAAAACCAAAAATAAACAAGTGGAACCTAATTCAACTTAAAAGCTTTTGCATACCATAGGAAACCATAAACAAAATGAAAGGACAGCCCGTAGAATGGGAGAAAATATTTGCAAGTGAAATGACCAACAAGCAGTTAATCTCCGAAATATACAAACAGCTCATGCAGCTCAATACCAAAAAAATAAACAACCCAGTCAAAAAATCAGCAGAAGATCTAAATAAGTATTTTTTTCTAAAGAAGACATACAGAAGGCCAAAACGCATACGAAAAGATGCTCAACATCACTAATAATTAGAGAAATGCAAATTGAAAGTATAGTGACGTACCGCCTCACACCAGTCAGAATGCCCGTCATTAGCAAGTCTACAGATAAATGCTGGAGAGGGTGTGCAGAAAAGGGGAACTTCTTAACACTGTTGGTGGGAATGTGACTTGGTACAGCCACTGGAAAAGAGTATGGAGGTTTCTCAGAAAACTAAAAACAATTACCATATGGTCCAGTAGTGCCATTCCTGGGCAGATATCTGCAGAAAGCCATAATTTGAAAAGATATGCACCCCAGTGTTCATTGCAGCACTATTTACAGTAGCCAAGACATGGAGGCAGCCTAAATGTGTATCAACAAAGGAATGGATAAAGAAGATGCGTGTGTACTGTGTGTGCGTGCACACACACAAATGGAGTGTCACTGAGCCATAAAAAATGAAACAGTGCCATTTGCAGCAACATGGATAGGCCTAGAGATTATCATACTGAGTCAAGTAAGTCAGAGAAAGACAAATATATGATATCACTTATATGTGGACTCTAAAAGACGATAGAAATGAACTATACTTACAAAACAGAAACAGACTCACAGACATTGAAAACAAACTTACGGTTACCAAAGGGGAAAGGTTGTGGGGAGGGATAAATTAAGAGTTAGGGATTAACATATAACACTACTGTATATAAAATAATCATCAAGGATCTCCTGTACAGCACAGAGAACTCAATATTCTATAATAAGCCATATGGAAAAAATCTGAAAATGCATACATGTATATATATAACTGAATCACTTCTGAATCACTTTGCCGTACACCTGAAATTAACACAATATTGTAAATAACTATTTCTTGTTCAGTCACTGAGTTGTGTCCAACTTTTTGCAACCCCATGGACTGCAGCACACCAGGCTACCCTGTCCTTCACCATCACCTGGAGCCTGCTCAAACTCACGTCCATTGAGTTGGTGATGCCATCCAACCATCTCATCCTCTGTCATTCCCTTCTCCTCCTGCCTTCAATCTTTCCCATCATCAGGGTCTTTTCAAATGAGTCTGCTCTTTGCATCAGGTGGCCAAATTATTGGAACTTTAGCAGTCCTTCCAATGAATATTCAGGGTTGATTTCCTTGAGGATTGACTGGTTTGATCTCCTTGCAGTCCAAGGGACTCTCAAGAGTCTTCTCCAACCCCTCAGCTCAAAAGCATCAATTCTTCAGCGCTCAGCCTTCTTTGTGGTTTAACTCTCACATCCATACATGAGTACTGGAAAAACCATAGCTTTGGCTATATGGACCTTTGTTGGCAAGTAGTGTCTCTGCTTTTTAATACAATGTCTAGGATTGTCATAGCTTTTCTTCCAGGAAGCAAGTGTCTTTTAATTTCATGGCTGTAGTCACCATCTGCAGTGATCTTGCAGCCCCAGAAAATGAAGTCTGTCACTGTTTCCATTATTCCCCCATCCATTTGCCATGGAGTGATGGGACCGGATGCCGTGATCTTCGTTTTTTGAATGTTGAGTTTTAAGCCAGCTTTTTCACACTCCTCTTTTACCCTCATCAAGAGGCTCCTTAGTTCTTTGCTGTCTGCTGTAAGGGTGGTGGTACATGCATATCTGAGGTTATTGATATTTCTGCTGGCATTCTTGGTTCCAGCTTGTGCTTCATCCAGCCAACCATTTTGCACGATGTACTCTGCATTGAAGTTAAATAAGCAGGGTGACAATATACAGCCTTGACGTACTCCTTGTCCCAATTTGGAACCAGTCTGTTGTTTCATATCCGGTTCTAACTGTTGCTTCTTGACCTGCATATAGGTTTCTCAAGAGGCAGGTAGGGTGGTCTGGTATTCCTGTCTCTAAGAATTTTCCACAATTTGTTATGATCCACAAAGTCAAAGGCTTTAGCGTAGTCAGTGAAACAGATGTTTTTCTGGATTCTCTTGCTTTTTCTATGATCCAGCAGATGTTGGCAGATTGATCTCTGGTTCCACTGCCTTTTCTAAATCCAGGTTGACCCTTTGAAAGTTCTCAGTTCACATACTGTCGAAGCCTGGCTTGGAGAATTTGAGCATTATTTTGCTAGCATGTGAAAAGAGTGCAGTTGTTCAGTAGCTTGAACATTCTTTGGCATTGCCCTTCTTTGGAATTGGAATGAAAACTAACCTTTTCCAGACCTGTGGCCACTGCTGTTTTCCAGATTTGTTGGCATATTGAGTGTAACACTTTCATAGCATCATCTTTTAGGATTTGAAATAGCTCAGGCTGGAATTGCATCACCTCCACTAGCTTTGTTCATCGTGATACTTCCGAAGGCCTACTTGACTTCACAATCCAGAATGTCTGGCTTTAAGTGAGTGATCACACCATCATGGTTATCTTGGTCATAAGATCTTTTTTTTAATAGTTCTTCTGTGTATTATTGCCACCTCTTTACTATTTTCTGATTCTGTTAGGTCCATTCCATTTCAGTTCTTTATTGTGCCCATCTTTGCATGAAATGTTCCCTTGTATGTCTAATTTTCTTGAAAAGATCTCTCGTCTTTCCCATTCTATTGTTTTCCTCTATTTCTTTGTATTGGTCACTTAGGAAGGCTTTCTTATCTCTCCTTGCTGTTCTTTGGAACTCTGCATTTAGTGGGTATACCTTTCCTTTTCTCCTTTGCCTTTTGCTTCTCTTCTTTTCTCAGCTATTTGTAAGCCCTCCTCAGACAGCCATTTTGCCTGTTTGTGTTTCTTGTTCTTGGGGATGGTTTTCATCACTGCCTCCTGTACAATGTCATTTACCTCTGTTCATAGTTCTTCAGGTACTCTATCAGATCTGCTCCTTTGAATCTATCTGTCACTTCTACTGTATAATTGTAAGGGATTTGATTTAGGTCATACCTTAATGGCTTAGTGGTTTTCCCTTCTTTCTTCCATTTAAGTCTGAATTTTACAATAAGGAGTTCATGATCTTAGCCACAGTTAGCTCCCAGCCTTGATTTTACTGACTGTATAGAGCTTCTCCGTCTTTGGCTGCAAAGAATGTATTCAATCTGATTTCAGTATTGACCATCTGGTGATGTCCAGGTGTAGAGTCATCTCTTGTATTGTTATAAGAGGGTGTTTCCTATAACCAGGGCATAATCTTGGCAAAACTGTTAGCCTTTGCCCTGCTTTATTTTGTACTCCAAGACCAAACTTGCTTGATATTCCAGGTATCTCTTGACTTCCTACTTTTGCATGATGAAAAAGGACATCTTTGGTGTTAGTTGTAGAAAGTCTTGTAGGTCTTCACAGAACCGTTCAGCTTCTTTGGCATTAGTGGTCGGGGCATAGACTTGAATTACTGTGATATTGAATGGTTTGCCTTGGAAACAAATAGAGATCATTCTGTCGTTTTTGAGATTACATCCAGGTATTGTAGTTCAGACTCTTTTGTTCACTATGAGGACTACTCTATTTTTTCTAAGGGATTCTTGCCCACAGTAGTGGATATAATGGTCATTTGAATTAAATTTGCCCATTCTGGTCCATTTTAGTTCACTGATTCCTACAGTGTCACCGTTCACTCTTGCCATCTCCTGTTGACCACTTCCAGTTTACCTTGATGCACGGACCTAACACTCCAGGTTTGTATGCAGTATTGCTCTTTACAGCACTGGACTTTGCTTTCACCACCATGCATATCCGCAGTTGGGCACCGTTTTGCTTGGCTCAGCCTCTTCATTCCTTCTGGAGCTATTTCTCTGCTCTTCTCTAGTAGCATATTGAGCATCTGCCAACCTGGGAGTTCATCTTTCAGTGTCATCTTTTTGCCTTTTCATACTCTTCATGGGGTTCTCAAGGCAAGAATGCTGAAGTGGTTTGCCATTCCCTTCTCCAGTGGACCACGTTTTGTCAGAACTATCCACCATGACCCGTCTGTCTTGGGTGGCCCTACACAGCATGGCTCATAGTCTCATTGAGTTAGACAAGGCTGTGATCCATGTGATCAGTTTGATTAGTTTTCTGTGATTGTGGTTTTCATTCTGTATGCCCTCTGATGGATGAGGATAAGAGGCTTGTAGAAGCTTCTTTGTGGGAGGGACTAGCTGTGGGTAAAACGGGTCTTGCTCTGGTGGGTGCCATCTTGACAGATATTAAATCAACTATACTCCAATATAAAATAAAAATTATATAAAATAGCCTGCCAAAAATTTCAGTGTTAAGTCCACTGCCTTTCAGAGAATCTTTTGCTTTTCCAGCTTTGAAGTTCTTACTGTTTTCTTTTTTAAATAAGCTGAATAGTTATTGCAGGGAACCTATTATTAGCACATAAATTATTATTTTTAAAAATCACAGAAACTAAACTTATTTTGTGATACAGTCACTATTAGAAATCCAGATTTATACTGATAGGTTAAACCTGCTATTAAAATTCTATGCAAATATCTGTGTTCATGCAGCATTAAACTTTTCAATATATTACCACTTNCTAAGTATTTCATTAACAAGTTTATAACAATTGCGGTTTTTATGAAAAATAATTGTACAAAACCAGAATGTAATGAAGCACATATTTATTGAAATTAATCTTGAATGTCTGTTCGGAATTCAGGTAATAAGTTTAAAATGAGTATATAGTGTGTGTAAAGAATAAGTTAGGATTAATTCTGAGTAATCTTGTACTGACACTTGATGGCAAAGGGTGGTGCCCATTTTGTTAGTATATGTGTGTAATGGGTGAGGCGTTTCATCTGGGCTGAACATAATGTCTTACAATAAGAATTACACAGTTAAAGCAGTACTTTTTCTTCCTCGTATCTGCAGACAGGCAAACATACACCTGGGGCCCCCATGTTCACGTGACATCAAGAGGAAACGGAAACCTGTGGCCACAGCGTCTTTGTCCAGCCCAAATGCCGGTAATTAGATATGTAGTTATCCTTTATTGATTACCTGCTGTGTGTCAGGCAGTAAATTATATGTTTTATACACCTTCTTATCTCACCTTTATGAGAAAGTAGGTCATTTTATTCCCATTTTATATGGGAAAACTGAGAATGTGAAAAGTAATTTGCTTGAAGTCTCTCTGACCCTAAAGTCTGTGCTTTTCACTGTCTTCTGCTTTCTTGGTTTGAATCCCTATGTTTCACCATCAGCAGTCTGGAGTCATCTGCACTTCTGCTGCAGCACAGACTGGAAGTCAGATGTGTGGTAATGAAACCCTGGTAGGGTGGCAGTTTAGTCAGTAGCAAAGGAGCCACATGGGTTTATTTACTTTCATGTTTGGTGTACAGTAAGTTCAGTATCATTGTCCTAATGTCTAGTAGAGTGCTAGTATTTTTCTCGTCATGAAATTTCTAATTAAGTTTTCAAGTTAAAACTTAAAAGTTTTCTGGGCAAAACACCAAAATAGTAGTTACATTTAGTGTAGGATAGAGACCAGAGGATGACATAAAAAATTTTTTTGCGATGCTGGAAATGCTTTATATCATGAACTTGGTGGGGATTACAGGAGTATATGCACATATAAAGATTCATTGATTTAGATGCTCTTTATGTATGTTATCCTTAGATGAAAAAAAGGGGATAATTGAATAAATATTTATATCATCAATAATATTGGATGTCTATAAATAGTTTTCTTTGGAGTTAAGATAATTAAATGTAATTAGTAATCATTGGAAATACTTTATACATTGCAGTACATTTTAGGATAAATTACTCCGGTTAAAAAGAGCGTATCTGAATGTAGGACCTATCAGAAGTACTTATGGTTATTTTCTTGCTGATAGTGAATTCACTCTGAGGGAATTGAGTATATCATAAATTATTTTATTCTCTTCAGAAAATAGATACTGGGTTGGACAAAAAGTTCGTTCCGATTTGTCCATTATCGCTTAAGGGAAAACCCAAGCGAACTTTTTGTCCAGCCCAATAATATATAGATCAGAGCACTTGATACCTGAGTAAAAGAGTAGACCTCAGACAGGTAGAAACTGCTCTCTAACTTACTAGTAAGTTTCAGCATACTCTGAAACTGACCTGCGTGAGCTTCTGCTTGGATGGCTACTTGATAGTGGTTCATACTGAACAGTCTCAATCATAGTTCTGATGGTTGTCGGAAGCTTTTTCTTTTTTTAGTGAGTTTTCCAGGGTCATGCCATGAACTGAACGTTTTGTCTGAATTATTTCACTTAATCTTTGCAACAACTTAATAAGGGAGATGCTGTTTTTTATTCCCAATTTACACATGGGAAAATTGAGGCTTAGAGAGGTTAAAATAGTCACTGAGGTTACCTGGTTGATAAATTGTAACCAAGATTCAGTCCAGTTTCCCTATGACTCTCAAGCTGCCCTCTTGAACACTGCAGGTGTTTGGTCTTGTATATGACAGGATTGCTTCCAAACCATGACTCCATGTCAAAACCCAGGTCTTCATCCAGTCTGTGGAATTAATAGAGGCAGTGAAACGTAGTCTCCCCTCTTTTATCTTTTTGGTTTTTTTCCCCCTTAATATCTAGCTTATGTTTTTAGCTTTTAATTGCTGATAAGAGCAGGACTGTTGAGAAGAGTTCACAAACCTTACTCCATATTCAAATCAGGAAGTGTACTGGGAGGTATGAAGAAGACTTGAGCCTTAAACATTTCCCCTGCTGAGCCCAACTCCTCTCACTTGTTGACTAAGGCCTGCTTCACTGAACATTTTTTTTTTTCCTATCCACAACCTGAGTGCCCCATGGAGGTGAAGGACATAGCCCAAGCCCGCGCCATCAGTCAGTAGAACAAATGGGCTTGCTCTGCCTAACATCGGGCCATCTCGGATTCCACCTCTTTTATAGAAATGAGTGATGAAGAGAGGTGCGTTCCGCTTTGCCGCTGTATTAATACACATCAGGGGCCAGCTCCCGGCACTAAATCACGCTCCTGCATACATCTGTTATCGGACTCTTCACCAGTGTGATGAACAAGACTGCAGATAGAGGCTTCCTTGTGTCATTCTTTATAGGATTTTCCTAAAGGAATAAATAGCTCAGATCTCTGCCAACACTCTCCCCTGTCACCGTGATGAATTCAGCTTCTTTCTTAAACATGCAGCCACAAATCTTTTCCCTTTCCCCCTCCCCCATTAGTGGAAAGTTTTGAGTTGAAATTGACTGGATTTAAAGATATTAATAAGACTAGAAAGGTGAAGAACAAAAAGGAAAAACGTGCCTTCCTGTCTTTTTGTATTAATATTAACAAAGACCAGGGAGAAGGACTTTGTCATGGGGTCGTTGGGTAGATCCGTCGCCACTCCCCTTCCCTCTGTGGCTTCAAAACATGCTTGTGCTTAGTGCACAGGGATCCACCCTGGATCCTAGTGAGTAAGTGTGTTAACCTGCTTTTAAGGTTGCTACACCAGAACAGGGACTTCCCAGTACTGTCTGCCCAATGCTGAAGTGGACCAGCTATTGTGTATATTCTTAAAGAATGCAACTAGAAAAGAAAAAAGGGTTATTTTCTTGAAAATTTGAGAAACTGAGTAGTTATAAGAAGCATAAGGAACTTAGATGGAAACAAGACTTCTTTTTCTTGTGATGATTTTCTTTGTTAGAGTGGCAAATCAGAGCTTTGGGTGTGCAAATTCCCTTTTTTTTTTTCCAAAAAGTAAACACATAGCTTTAGGTAAAGGAGAATTGGGATGACAAGATGTTCTGTTGAGAGTGGTGACTTCTTTTTTTTTTTTGTGGTGGGGGGTGGGATCTTAATTTCCCAACTGTGCTCCCTGCAGTGGAAGGAAGTGCAGAGTCCTAACCACTGGACTGCCGGGGAAGTCCCCAAAGCCCTGACTATATTGGCCCTCCCAAGAGCCTTTTTTGACCTTCTTGGGATAGGATATGTGTCCTTGAAAGGGTACCCAACAGGTAACCTGTTCATTAGTTGTATAAGGTTTCAGATAGCAGGCCAGCCATGGTAGCAGTGCGTCCACCAGGGCAGGAAGTTTTACCTGTCTTACTCACTGCTGCACCCCCAGCCTCGAAAAAACTCCGCACAAAGAACAATCTCATTAGATATTGACTGTATGAATTAAGTGAACAGAATCTTTAAAACAGCGTTATCCTCAGTATTATTCTAACCCTGTGATTGGATTCAGTAGTTCCATTTTAGGTTGGCCCTTGTCTCGGGAGTCATAGGGCAGATTCTTATTGCCTACTATGTCTTTTAATTAGGTTTAAATGTTTTTTAAAGTTAAAAACGTTTTTGAAAATAAATATTGAATGTCTGCAAAAGAACGTTTATAGAATATATACGTGGTGTAAAGAAAACCAATACAACAAGTATCCATGTGCCCACCATCTGCTTTACAAACAAGAGCATCAGGACTTCTCTGGCGGTCCCGTGGCTGAGACTCCACCTGGATTCAGGCCTTGGTCAGGGAACCAGATCTCTTATGCCACAACTGCAAGAGTTTGCATGCTGCAACTAAAGAGATCATTTGCTGCGACTAAAGATCTCTCGTGCTGCAAGAAAGACACCACATGCTGCAACAAAGACCCAAGATCCCGAGTACCATAACTAAGACCTGGCGCAGTCAAATAAATGAATATTCACACAAACAAAAAGATTCCCTTAGGAAAAAAAAAAGAATGTCTTTTTAAATCCTAATATATATTTTTGGTTAATTATTTATCATTCTTTGTTGTTTTCAAATAGTTTTGACAGACACACGTATCTCTAAGCAGTATAGTCTAGTTTTACATGTTTTTGAAGCTTCTGTAAGTGGAATGTCATATTTTATAAGTTACAAGTTTCACCTAGTTCTTGGTTCCATTCACATTTCACCCTACCAGAATCCATTCATTATTGCCATATGTATAGTATTCCATTTCTGAGCATGATGAATATATTACAGTTAATCATTCTTAATAAACATTTCAATCATATTCTTATGATAATCATATTCTTACTCTCATGCTGGTTTGTGCTACCGGGGAAAGTATTGCACCATTCTGTGGGAGAACATACACAGTTTTTCTTGGCCATTTCTCAGTTCTTACGACGGCTGTATCAAAACAAGCAAACAAAGACAAAAAAACAGCATGTGTTGTTTGAAGAATGTAGAGAAATTGGAAAGCTTGTATATTGCTGGTGGGAATATAAAATAGTGCAGCCACTGTAAAGATCTGGTGGTTCCTCAAAAATTTAGACATAAAACTACCCTGTGATCCAGCAGTTCTGTTTCTGGATATGTATCACCCAAAAGAACTGAAAGCAAGGATTTAAATAGGTATTTGTATACCTATGTTCATAGCAACATTATTCACAGCAGTCTAAAAGTAGAAACAACCCAGATGTTCATCACCGGATGAGTGGATAAACAAGATGTGATCTATACATTCAACAAGTTATTATTCAACCTGAAAACTTTCATTATCAGAATGGAATTACGACACACGTTACAATGTGAATGAAGGCAGTGTGTTAAGGAAAATAAGCTGGACACAAAAGGATGAATACTACTTGATTCCACTTAGAAGAGGTACCTGAAACAAGTCAAATTCTTAGAAACAGAAAGTAAAACAAATGGTGGTTGCCAAGGGCTGGGGGAGGAGGAAAATGGGGAGTTATTGTTTAATGAGTAGAGAATTTCCATTTGGGATGAAGAAGTTCTGGACATGGGTGGTGGTGATGATTGTGCAAGAGTGTGGATGGACTGAATGCTACGAGGAGTATGCCTAGAAATTATCAGAATGGTGCCAACACAAAAAGTTTTTCTCAGATAGTTTTTTCCCCATGTTGATGACCTTGTGGTAATGGTAGGTACAGTTTTTATGAAATTTATTTTCACTTAAATAAGAGTGAATGAGCACGCGTACTTGTGTGTGAAAAAGAGATTTGGGTGGTGATGTCATACGTATTTCTTGCTGCTGGGGTTGAGGTTCTGAAATAACTATTGCCCTTTAAAAAACTTGTATAGGTGCCATAGAGTAATAGCTTTCAATATTTTTTCCTGGTAACTTAACAGTAAGAAGTTCACGTTTGAATATATATTGGGTGTACCTGTAAAATCTGAAATAAACCTTTGGGGTCCCTCTGATATTTTCTGTTCTTTTTCATTAACGGGGGAAAAAAAATGTATTTGTCATGACCTACTACATTGGTTTTGTGACCCATAATTTGAAAATTACTTTTCTAGATTCTGTTCCTGGGATTGGAATTATTGTGACAGGATAAAAATGAAGTTTTTAATGTTTTGCTTTATTTTAGTGTACATTTGTTTTCAGTAGAGTGATGGTGGTTTGTACTGCTCTGCTCAGGGGGCGTTTGCAAATGTGGGGGCAGTGTTGGGTTATCACAGTGACTGGGAATGCTTTGAGCATTCAGGGATAGGTCCGGAAGGGTAGGTGTCCTAAAAGAAATAGGACAGCCCTGCACAAGCAGTGGTCATCCTGTCCAGAATGTCTTAATGTCCCTGCTGAAAACAGATGGCCCGGCTGTGTAATTTTTCTACCATTTGCCTTACTGTTCGTGACACTGTCATATTGGAGGCATGGAACATTATAGAAAGAGCAGAGGGCTTGGAGTCTAGTGTATGAGTTTGAGTCTTGCTGCTTAAACAGCCGTGTCTCTGAACAAATTATCTGCTTTCTCTATGCCTCAGTTTTCTGACCCAAAAAATGGAGATGGCAATACCTATTTCTAAGAGTTTGCATTAAGAAGTAAGATTGTAAGTATACAGTGTTTATATAGTATAGTTCCTGGCATGTAAATGCTTCATAAGTGGTTATTAGTACATTAAGAATTTGTACTCCTGAATTTATTCATTTGTTCAGTTAAACCTATTTTCTGATGTGGAGAAATACTTATCATACTTAAATCTTGCCTTTAGTTTTTGGTTAAAAAAAAAAGAAGAAACCCTATGTAGCTGCTGCTTGGTTTAATAGGACATAAAATATAAGGATTAAGAAAGTTTTGGGTTGACATGCCTCTCATTCTAATTTGTCTCTCTTTGACTTTTTTCCTCCTTCTTTAACTGCAACAGCCTTACCAGTTCACATGGATGCAGTGGAGTCAGCTACACCAGCGTCACAGGCCCCCAAACCTCCAGACTCTGAGTGGCTGGTCAGGACCTCTGCCACAGAGAAAGCCACTGACTCAGCAGCAGCGACGTTTTTTAAAATGCCACAGGAAAAGAGCCCTGGTTACAGCTAGACCGCAGTATTTCACCCACCAGGAGCTGACTGGATGTTGTTGAAACAAATATTAGACTTTGTATTATATTGTCTTGCATATCTTAATTGACATTCCCAGCCCTTCCGCCATCGGGACTGACTCCTCTTCAAACAAAGTGAACTCTTTCTTTTAGAAAATCATGTTGTGCAAATCTTCTTTTTTTATTATTATGAAGTATTGAGACTGCAGTTTTTTTAAAAAAGGTCATCCAATGCTGTATATGTTAAATTGCTATTGTTGTCCCAGCAGTTACCTGTTGATTTTTTGCAGATATGTCTTGTTTTTCTTGAAAAACCAGTAACTGCTTTTGCGTATTTTTTGTGCAGTGCTTTTAATACCATTTGAGGAAGTTCTAAATATGCAGTCAGTTCCAAACACAGAGTTAAGACCTGTGTGTGGAATTCATTTGCAGGAGATAAGGCTTGCCTTTGAGCCTGGTCTTGATTCAAGCAGAGTGCCAATAAGATAAATTCAGAAAGTTCTTAATTTGAAGCCTCAGAAGAGACACCAGCAGCATGGGCCTTGGGAACTTACTCCGTTTTTCTAGATGGCCTATTGGAGTCGCCAGCAGCTGCATTGTATGTTGCCTCATCTCCAAAGTCTGTATTCTACCAAAAGAGGATCTATATGTATACATACAGATGGGTGTATTGAAGAATACATACAGATTGGTCCTTTAGGTGTACAGCAGATTCAAAATAGTCAGTGGATTGTGTCTAAATACTTCACGTCATGGTGTAAGCCTTTATGTACTAAACGAGACTTTTACTGTTAGTATTATAGGTCAATAACCTGTAGCAGAAATCCATACTCTATTATAATAATGGCTTCTTGGGGCCATACTTTGGGGAGGGAAAATGTCTTTTCGACATGACTTCATACTTGGCGTGTTTATGACGGCTTAGCTGCCTGTGGAGTTATATATACAGCCATGCCTGAAGTTGGATGATCCTTTGTCAAAATGAGGAATATGTGACTGCCTACAGCTACTGGAGAAAAGCCACCCTTTCTAAAAAAGTATCAAGAGTGTCTGTCATCCCGGGACCTGGTTGGCAGAAGAGCTTTTTTTTGGTGCAAATTGAGTGCTTTTACTCTGAAATACATAGGAGCCGTTCTCAAGCACCCCCGGCTCTGGTGGCGCTCTGGAGCAGCGCGCGCTTGGCACCTGGCAGGACAGAGCCTCCTCTCCCTGAAGCGCCGCTGTGCCTCTTCTCACACAGAACGTAAGGGTGGGCCACGCTCTCGTAGTCCTTTGGAAACTCATCCTCGCCAGTGGTAGCTACAGAATGCCCTGTCAGTGCGGTGGGTGTGAATCCGGTGGGAAAGGGGGACCAGAAGCCAAGTTTACGTAGCACTTTATCGAAGACTGAGAACCTGGCTGTTGTCCGTAACACAGGATCCTGTGGCGCGAGGGGCAGGTGGAGATTAGAGTGCGGAGCGGTGCTCAAGCCAGCCCAGCTTCCCTGGGAGCACCCAGGTGCTCTTGTCGTGGCACGTGGACTTCCTCGCCACATAGGCTGCACCCATACCAGAATAGGGAACAACGTCTGTTGAATATAAAGTGGTTCTACTCTGTTGTTTCAGTGATGAAGGTAGCTTTTTGTTGTCATATGTGCATTCTTTCTTAGTCCCAGTAGTGTCCTGAGGCACACATCTCCAACAGGATTTGTTGGATTTCGGGCAGAAATCCATGAACATAAATAATACTTGTATTTTCTTTGCAGTAAGCTCCATGGCTCATGCAGAGACCAGTCTTGTGATAATGGCCTATTGATACCTCTGTAGTTTGGGTAGCATCTTTTTCTTCATGACACATAACCTAATAGTTCTTTTTACCTGTGATTAAAAGTAATTTATATGAACAGTTTTACTTACATTTTAAATATCTCTGTGATGAAAAGGTAGGTGATTACTACCATTTTATGGGGTTAAGGATAGTCACAGAACTTCGTGACTTGACCCAAATCACATAATCAAGCCAAGACTAAAATCCCAGACTTTCAGACTTTCTTAGTCCTGGGTTATAATCTTTTGTTTTTCACTGATAGAACTGAGTCACTCTGAGACTCATGTTTTTGAAACAGTATGCCAGACGAGCTGTATATCATCTTTCTTGGTCAATCTTTCCTGAATATTTTGAATACTTTGAGCAGGGAGCACCCCAAAATGCCGTGCTGTGCTGTGCTTAGCTGCTCAGTCGTGTCCGACTCTTTGCAACTCCATGGATTGTAGCCCACCAGGCTTCTCTGTCCATGGGAATACTCCAGGCAAGAATACTGGAGTGGGTGGCCATGCCTTCCTCTAGGGGATCTTCCTAACCCAGGGATCGAACCCAGGTCTCCCGCGTTGCGGCCGGATTCTTTACTGTCTGAGCCACCAGGGAAGCCCATGAATACTAGAGTGGGTAGCCTATCCCTTCTCCAGGGGATCTTCCCAACTCAGGAATTGAACCAGGGGTCTCCTGCATTGCAGGCAGATTCTTTACCAGCTGGTCTACCAGGAAGCCCCAAAATGCCATATCTACCTGTAATAAGCAGGAAAGAAAATTAATTGCCTAAGAGAACAGCCATTAAGCGCACAAATAAATTTCCAGCACAGGGTTTTAAATTGTGCTCCTCCTCTGAAGCTGCTGCATGAGCATGTTTATAGAAGACTCCCTGGCTTACTCTGCTTGTTTTTTGTATTGAGTCCATTCCAGAGGACTAACCTTAGAATCAACAATATTTTGAATCTTAAGCTTTGAGTTTCCTTTTTATACATCAGTGTGTAATGTTACAAATTAAGAAAAATCTGTTACCTTTCAACAAAAAAATAATTTCAAAATCAAGTTTTGTAATTAGTTGGAAGAAAACCCGATAGCTTGACTTCCTTTGAGGATAATTTTTGAGCCACATACGTATGATCTGCTCAAAAGTAGTAACTGAAGCAGAGTTTCACAGTTATTCCTTATTTCAGGATTCTGATTTATCCCAGCATGCTATATAGTCTGTCTGTCTAGATCCTAGTCTTGGGTTTTTTTCACAATGGACGAAAGTCAAGACATTGTCTACTGGCATGAGCATCTTTCATAAATGATAGTTCTGTTTACAGGTTCAAGGGAATTTGAGATTATATTTCAGATTCAGTGTTTTAAAGGGAACAACTTCATTTGCCTCAGAACTTCTGTTGCATTTTGATAACTATTCAGAAGAAATTAGTAGCTGTTTTTTGGTGCCAAATTTGGAGGAGCAGAGTACGATCTTTGTTGAGTGGTGTGTTCTTGATAAATAGGCCTTGAATTCATAGAAATCAAGCATAATTGGAAATTTCAGGTGACATTGTTTTGCTGGGCTATACAGACAGGCTGCAAAAAAGGCCATTTTGGCAACAAAATGACCAAAAGCTAAAATAAAGATTCTTAAACTGTGATGTTTATGGCATCCTTTGCTAAGTGAGGCTCAACACCTTGGACAGGTAATTAAACTATTTCTGAATCCCAAATGGGTGAATCTGAGATATCGCTGCATTTTGGAACCAGAAGTGCAGTCTAGACCACAGCACAGCAAGTTCTGATGCTCCAAGTACAGGAGCGGAGTTATCACAGAAGTCATCCAGAGTCGAACAAATCACAGAGTGTTGAGCGAGGAAGCCAGATGATCACTGTCATGGCTGGTGTGATGGGTTCCCCACTTTGGCTTAAGGCAGAGTCTCCTGGTGATGCGTGATTCATGTCAAGTCTTTGCTTTATTTTGGCTTTACTACATGATTCTGAGCCACAAGCTTTTGTTTCCTGGGGATCAGGCTAGGTAAAAATCTCAGTGTTAGAATCCGTATTCAGCATTCTGTATATTTGGTGAACCTTACTTTGAGCTGGGATGAGAACAGCGTGACTTTCTCTGGCAGCTGTGGCTACATTCTAGTTGGGGCATAGCTTATAGACTGTATCATGGTTCGTATGCTGGTGGGAGGGGTGGTGGAAGCAGGTTGCTTACTGTCAGTTGCTTCCTTGGTTAATGCCCATTTTAGTTGTCAGTATTTCCTTATCTCCTGACCTCCCACTCTAGTCGTGACAGTTAGTGGAGTGACCGGCAGTGACAGCATTCAGGTTGGGTTTCTACCCCATTAGAAAACTGGCACAGAGGAAGAAGTTGAGGAAATTGGTGGGTTCTGCTGTTAGCACTTGGAGAAGGCAATGGCACCCCACTCCAGTACTCTTGCCTGGAAAATCCTATGGACAGAGGAGCCTGGTGGGCTGCCATCTCTGGGGTCGTACAGGGTCAGACACGACTGAAGCGACTTAGCAGCAGCAGCAGCTGTTAGCACTGAACACAAGTGGTCCAGTGATGCCTTCATCTATGTTAAGGTCACAAAACAGATGAACATCAAATCTCTACAAAGAGCAACGTTGAAACAAGGATATCGAGTAATCTTGGCTGAAGAGTGTGGGTTGTAAAGTTTGTAAGAAGCTCAGCAGAAGAAACTTAATGGCCCAGAGAAGACATTTTCCTGCCACTGCACTAGGTAAAACTGCCAAATGTGGGGAATAAATTTTTCAAGCACAGTATTTGAAGAGGGCAGATCCTGAAGATATTCACCAAGGAAAGGAATATTGGCAAGATCCAGAGTGAGGAGGCGAGAAGAGGAGGAGACGCATAGAGCAAGCGTACTAGGCCCTGAGACAGCAGCACCCACACATTCTCTTGCTGACCAGATCGGCTGAATCAGAAGCTGAGGGTGAGGCCCAGCACTCTTCCAAGCCCTCCAGGGGATTCCATATGACGTGTTAGAACTGCAGGCTTTGCCATAGTTGGAAAGAAGTGTTTTAATATACCGGTATCCCCACTAAGCTCTGAGGTGCTCTTATACTTTCCTTCATAAGTATAGCAATGTTTTGTGTATGGTTCTTTGCAGAAACTATTAAATGTCTTTATTTACCATACTTTTCCTCTCAAGGTCCTGAAAGATCTGGAAATACTGAGATAGGATGATGTGGAGAAAATGCCATTGAGGCCATTTTTAGATGGATGGAAAACCGCTTTTTTAAAAAATGGATTAAAATACAACTGGATTTTTAGTCTGTGAGTGATAAGTTGTTTTTTGCCATTGACAGTAAAACATTTGTGTAAGATACTGCCATCCATGATTTTATACCTGTTCATTACATCTTAGTTTCATGGGAAAATGTCATGTATTTTCCAGCATCATAATGATGAAGCCTTTAAAGTGTGACTCACAAAAATGAAAAACTAAAAGAGAGGGGAATCCACCTCCAATACATAGCTATTGTGTAATAAATACCTGTTGGGTTATTGGTTGTCTTTTGCTGGAAATTAATCTCAGTACTTCAGAGCATGTAAAAATCAATTTTCAGTGATCCCAGTTAATCACACCCTATTGTCTTTGTTTTTACATTTCACCTAGTGATTCCACAGGGGTTGGGGACCAGTAGTAACAGCGTGTTATATATATGTTTTCTTTGGCTGACTTCCTGTTCAGTGTTTCAGAAGACAGTAATCTTAAAGCTTTGAAATGAAGTCTTGGCCGTTTTTCCTTTAGATTTTATTTCTTTGAATTGGCCTGTGTCTGACTTTTATTACTAAAGCCTGTGAACCAGAGTTCTTTCTGGGAAGATGTGTAGCTATGGAGGAGTGCTCTCTTTCCTTCAGTGCTCATGTTTTGTGCCTGGAACTTTATAAATGCAACTGAGTGATGACATGGAGCGAAGTCGGTGCCATTGAAAGAAGAGTCTAATGTTACAGTTCCCCTAGAAACAAGAGGCATGGTTTGCCAGGCAGGGCCACACCAAGTTTGGGTCAGAAGGCAGAGGATGGGAGCAAGGGATAGTTTTAGGCCAGGGCCTTGATGGGGGTTTTCTTGGGAAAGGCAAAGCAGGGCAGGGAGAACAGTTTAGGAATGGCTAGTGAATAATTCCCAATAATTCCTGGTCCTTAAGGCTACATTGTAGGCTCCAGTTGCCAGATGCCTGGCCTGGGATGATTGCAGCCTGAGATGTGCAGGTCAAAGGGAGGAGGTATGTCTCCACGGACCTGGTTAGTTTGCACGTCAGACGCATGATGGGGGCTGAGTCCCTTGCTGGGTCTAAGAACTGGCCACCCCTGGAAGGGACAGTCTCCCCATCCAGAAACCTTAAGATGTCAAACATCCTAATACATAGAAAATAAAAAACATGATTAATACACATGCATAATAGACTGTTTAGCTCACCTTTCAATTTTTGTAGTGTTCTAAAGCATCACATGATTTTTCTTTTCCATCTCGAAAACTAGTTAAAAAGCACATCTGGCTAAACATGGTAGTTTTACTAGATTTTATCAAGGTATGGGAGTATAAAAAATTTTAAATCAATGTTTTCTTTGCCTAGTAGTGAGTTCTGACCCTTGCAGATCTCTCATGCAAATGTTTAATGGAAAAAGGAAAGAAATTATCCAAGAACGTACCAATGGCCTCGGTGACGTAAGCCAGCTCATGGCACTGGGTGTAGACTGCACACCTTGCTCCCTGCACCCCCGCCCACAGCGGGCCGTGTATTTCTCCATGAAACATCTGCTGCCGCCAAGTCATGGTAACAGTTTGAACTGCTCTAAATATTTGTCTTAGCCAGTCCCCCACCTGTTGTCACTAGCTCTCACAAACGGACCATTTTAAACTCTTTCAGGTCCCACCTTTCACTCCCAGCTGGGAATCTCACCTTCCCCTAAGAGACAATAGAGCCTTAGAGGCGGGAAGGCCACTTACACACCTTCGCATACACCCTTCCTCACCTCCTCTTTGTCTTGGAAATGCCTGTCCTGCCCCTAAAGAAGCCCTTTTACACTCAGATCAGATGCCTTGCTCAATACAACTTCTCACTCCTGACACGTACAGCTTTGCATTTAAACACGTTCAAAGACTTCCCCTTCAAACAAAAATACCTTTCCTCAACTCTTTGAACCTCTTGACTAGCACTAAAAGTACTGCCCTTTCCTGCACTTTCTGTTAATTCTCAATCCACTGAAGCAGTAGTTTTTAACCCTGGCTGCACACTGGGATCATCTGGGAAGATTAAAAAAAAAACAAAACGCTAATTCCCTCAACTGAACCACAGGCCAGTTACACAGGAATGGGGTGGTGGTGGGACAGTCTTTTTAAAACAAGGTTGTGCAGCCAAAGTGCCCCTGGGGCTAAGAGCAAACATACTAAAACCTGGCTGCCACCCTCACCCGTTGAACGGTTATAATTGTTCTTGCCTGGTTCATCAATGACCTCTAGTTGCCAAAATTTAGTCTTTAGGTTGATCTTTGGGCTTCCCAGGTGGTACTAGTGGTAAAGAACCCGCCTGCCAATGCAGGAGACATAAGAGACACTTTTTTAAAAAAAAAATTTAATTGGAGGACAGTCACTTCACATTACTGTGGTGGCCCCTGCCACTCATCAACACGACTCAGCCATGGGAGTACCTGCACCCCCTCCCCAACCCCGAACTCCCCTTCCTTCCCTCCCCACCCCATCCCTCTAGGTTGTCCCAGAGCACCAGCTTTGAGTGTTCAGCTTCATGCATCGAACTTGTGCTGGTCATCTATTTTACATATGGTAAAATACATGTTTCAGTGCTGTTCTCTCATATCAGCCCACCCTTGCCTTCTCCCACATAGTCTGTTCTTTACATCTGTGTCTCTTTTGCTGCCTTGCATATAGAATCCTTGTTATCATCTTTCTAAATTCCATATATATATATGTGTGTGTGTGTGTGTTACTATACTGTATTGGTGTTTCTCTTTCTGACTTCACTCTGTATAGTAGGCTTCTGTTTCATCCATCTCATTTGAACTGACTCAAATGCACTCTTTTTCATAGCTGAGTAATATTCCACTGTGTATATGTAACAGCTTTCTTATCCATTCATCTGCCGATGGACATCTAGGTTGCTTCCATGTCCTAGCTATTGGAAGCAGTGCTGTAATGAACGCTTGGGGTACATGTGAAGAGACACTCTTGATGTCTTGATGCCACGTAACTGCTTCCTTTCTGGAACTCCGCCTTTTCTGACCCTGCTGTCCTGACCTTTCTCCTACTTCTGTACTGTCTCAGCCTCCACAGACAGGCAGACTGGTCGGTAGGTCAGTCCAACACTGAAAGTCGCCTCTGCCCTCACCTCCTTTACTTCAGTAATAGTCATGTGCTGATGAGTTCCTTTGCCACGCCGCCTTAATGTGCTGGCTTAAAGCTCTGATAGGAGGGAAGCACTTTTTCATTGATAATTACCATCCATAAGGAAAGCCATCTCAAGGTGTCTATTTTTACTTGCTACTGTTGGTAAGATTTTAGTTTGAGTTTCAGGGATGAGATAGACCCATTTTGTCACCTCTTTTTGACCTTGGGTGCCTTCCTGGAGCTTCCTTTCTCAGAGAACTTCTTGTTGGAGACTCAGGCATCATCCTTACTAATGATGAAGTGGAACTTAATTTTCCGTATCACTGTGTGCTGCCTCTGGATCTCTGTGTAGGGGTTCCACCCTCACCAGAAGGGACTCCATATGTTTCTGGCTTCTTCATATCACTAGTTTCTGATTTAAAGTCTGGGACAGGTAGGTCTGATTAGTCGTCAGGTGCCTGTGTCCTGACTGCAGGAAGAGAGAATGAGATTATCTGGAATGTTCAGCTTTTGTTGAGTGTGGATGGATCCCCCAAACACAGGAGGGCAGGTTAGATACTGAACAGCTGATAGAATGTTAAAGGTCCACTAGAATCATTGCCCTATTCACTGATAGAACAGGTGATTTCTGAGAACTCACTAAGCTTGCTTTGTCAGGGGCTTCTTGGAGAAGAGGGTGGCTGCCACAAAGCAGGACATTCCCTTAGACACTCTGCTGGAAACCAGTAGACTACTATTCAGAGCCCATCATTCCCCTCCTCCTAATAATGGTGACTGTTTACTGAGTATTATGTGCTGTTTGTAAACAGCATCTTCCTTAATCCTCAGCAACTCTTAAGATAGGGTCTTTTATCTCTGTTTTAAAGCAGCGAAATACACTTCAGTTTTAACTAACTTACTCAAAGTCACATAACTAATAAGTATCAGCTAGAATTCAAATTTAAGCCTGTTTGATGCTAGAGGTTCTATTCCCAACCAATACCCTATGCTGCCCCTTTTTACAATACCAATGAACTGTGGGCATGTTCATCTGAAATAAACTTTGTGCCTCTGGGCCCAGGGCTGGGGGTCTGGTGAGAGTCCTTTACTTCATTTATGTGTTGCTTCTGGTGGGCTGTTTCTCTATGAGAGCAGCTGTACACGGGCTGGTCTAATCTCTGTGCTTATGACCCTGAAAGAAGACAGCCAGCTTCTGTGGCACCTTCTACACTGACCTACTTTTGTTTTTGAAAGTGACGAGCACAAGTCAATAAAACCTAACAAACCAACAGCTATAAAAAGGTACTGTCCTTTGTGTGCCAAAGTGAAACTGATCCCTAACCCGGGGGAGCACGGCTTTGTTAAGGGTAGTGAGGGGCTGTAACATCTTGCTAACCTTATGGAACTGCTAGTCAAATAGCTGTCTTTAAAGTCTTGGTCTTCATACATGTCCTTTCAATCAGTAGATGTGCATGCCTGCCTGCTGCCTGCTGAGTCGCTTCAGTCATGTCTGACTCTCTGCGACCCTATGGACTATAGCCCACCAGGCTCCTTTGTCCATGGGATTCTCCAGCAAGAATACAGGAGTGGGTTGCCATGCCCTCTTCCAGGGGATCTTCCCGACCCAGGGATCGAACCCTTGTCTCTTATGTCTCCTGCATTGGCAGGTGGGTTCTTTACCACTAGGGCCACCTGGGAAGCCCCATAGATGTGTATAGAACACATTGTGTGCCAACCATTCTGCTGGGAGCAAAGAGGCAAGGCGTTTCTGCTGTTACGAAGTTCATGGTCTTCTAAAGAAGAGACAAGGAAAGCAAATACTACAGTGTGGGAAGACTCTGAGATAAGAGTATCAAGGTATTTTGGCAGCAAGGAGGAAGTGACAACTCTAACAGAGGGAGGATTAAAAAAATAATGTAACAGACATTGAAGGATAAGTAGTGTTAGATGAGGCCATCCAAAGGTGGAGAGCATGGTCTGTTCAGGGCACTGCAAGAATTTTGGCATGGCTGACATATAAAGCATACAGACGAGCAGGGAACAGTAGGCAGGAGACAGAAGATAGAGGGCTCTGTGGACATGGGCTTGCTTGCTGATTTGGAGAGCCATGATAATCCTCTGTGCAGTCATGGAAACCCTACAGCAATGGGCCCATTGTGTGAGCAAAGCACTGGAACTGAGAGGTAAACTGCTTTGCACCTCCTTAATTACTTTTCTGGGAAATAGAATCAGGTCCCCCTATTTGTAAGAGCTACTGGCATACTTAGGACATACATTGAACCTAATTGGAAATACTAGTTATACCATGGCTGACCAGTTCCATTACTTGTTCTATTGGTGATACCGGTCTGAAGTTATTCCCCTTGAATCATTTTATCTTGGTAGAATTTAAAGCACAATGTGATGGTCTTAATTCCTAGTACTGTTCTTCAGTAACAGAGTTGTTGCTGTCAACCACCAGTTACGCATTTGAGGCTTTATTTCTCAGTAGTGACAGTAAATGTGTTGATCCTTTCCCACTTTTTAGATCAGGGACCTTCACAATCTTTGCAGTTTCAAGGCTGTAGAAAACATCCATAGGATGAAACAACACAGCTGGCCCATGCTAAGTGGTGATCTGTAATTTTCATCTTACTGATACCATGCTATAAGAAAATAAAGGGAGCTAAACCCTTTGGAGCTGTGTAAAGCAAAGCCAGTTAAGTGTTTCTGGTCAACAGTGGTGACCAGTGGCCCTTTTTCTAGTGTGCCACATTACCGTGACTTAGTCTTCTCTATATTCTCTGGGGTCTGTGATTCAAAACCTTAAAAAATACACGTTTTATTTTTAAATAATTTGGGACTGAAGGAAAATTGCAAGAATAGGACAAAGAATTGACATATACCCTTCTCCCAATTTCTAATGTTTACAACTTTACGTAGCCAAGATACGAGTATCAAAACCAAGAAACGAACATTGACACAATCCTGTTAACTGCATACTTCATTTGAATTTCACCACCGTTCCCATAACGTTCTTTCTCTGGTTGACGGTTCAACCCGGGATCTGCATGCATTTCTGTCTCTTTCTGAACTTCCTCTTCTGCTCCATTGGTCTGTTTGTCTCTTTGTGCACAGTACCACCCTGTTTCAATCATGGAAAACAGTATATTTTAATGTCTGGGAGAGCTAGTCCCCTGTCATAATTTTCCAGTGTTTTCCTAACCTTACATATTTGTTTCTCTATATAAACTTCAGTATCAACCCATGTAACTCCATAAAAATAATGTGTTGATATCTTTGACATCATGTTACATTTATTAACTAACGGGGAAAACCGACATCTTTACAGTGTTGAATCATCCTATCCAAGAACAGGGGGTGTATTTCTACTGTTCAAGTCTATTTGTGTGCCTTTTAAGGACGGCTTTAAAATTTTCCTTGAATAGCTTTAGTGTGCTCCTTGTTAGGTTATTCCCTACATGTTTAATCTTTGTTGCTAGTAAGTGGGGTTTTCTCTGCCATTATGTCTTCTACTTGGTCATTGTTCTTACATATGAAGGCTGTTCATTATTATATGCTGATTTTTTATCCTGCTAACTTACCTAGTACTTTTACTCTTTGCATTAGTTTTACCATTGAGGGTCAAAAATAGCTTTCTACATGCACAGAGCAGAGGCAAGAAATGAAAGAATCTGTAGAGATCAAAAGAGATGTGAAAGCTCAAAACTTGGGAGTCAAGTAAGACAAAAGCCATCTTTCACCCTGAAGGTATCTGCTGAGACTTGGTCTCCTTGAGTCTCTTTCTTGATGACCCTTGAGTCCAGGAGGTAAAGTAGGGTCTGCTTAAGGCAGGAAGATCTGAGATCTCCCAGAGTGAGGACCTCAGAAGTGCTACACTTGCAGTGTATGGGTAAATACTAAATAAACACACCAAGCAGAAATAACAGCAAGGGAACATACCTTTCTTGACCTTAGCCCTGGATGGAGGAAGGACTTTTAATTTAACCTAAAAATGTTTAACAAGTTGTCCCTTATAGAGGTTTGTGGCCCAAATTTATACTACTTGGGTGGTCCAAAATACTGCAAGTAGGAATTTAATTTACAGTGGACCAAGGTAGGTGGTAACCCCAGATGACTGGCAGAAGCAAACACACACTTTTCTGGAAGAATGAAACTCCAATCTAGGTATCAAAAGAATTTCCACAGATAAAATCACAAAGATTATGGGTAGCTCACACTTAAAAACCACAAACCCAAGAGGGAAATAAGATACCATGAGATCAAATCATCAGAAACAGTATACAGGAGACTCATACTCACAGATAACATAGATATTACACTTACTAGCATGAAATATAAACATGTTATATATGTCTTAAATATATTTCAGGAAGTCAAAGAGAGGCTTCAAAACACCATGTAACAAAAGCATATACTGTTGAAAGGAGCTGATGAGAGTTAACATGTCTTACTGCCCTGTAATTGTTCAATAGGGGACTAAAGAGTCTTATTAATTTGGGACTTTAGTAAGTAGATATGTTAAAATATTTGGAATAACTATTAAAAGAATAAATATAAAGAATATAGCATTTAAACCAATAATGGATAAAAGGTAAAATAAGAAACTAGAAAGTTAAGAAAAATAAAAAGTATACAAGATGGTAAAAGGATTCAAATATAGTAGTAAATATACCAGTAAAGTGTAAATTATTTATAATTTCCAAGATAAGGATGCAGCCTAAGTGTTTATCAACAGATAAATGGATAAAGAAGATGTGGTATATATACACAATGAACTGTTACTATTGCTCAGCCATAAAAAGAGTGACATTTTGCTATTTGCAACAGTGTGGATGGACTTGGAGGATCTTATGATAAGTGAACTAAATCACAGAGAGACAAATACTATATTTGTGGAACTGAAAAATATGTCAACAAGTAAATATAACAAAAAAGAAACAGGCTCACAGATATAGAGAACAACTTCCCTGCTAATCCAGTGGTTAAGAATCCATCTGCCAATGCAGAGGACTCAGGTTCGATCCCTGGTCCAGGAAAATCCCACGTGCTGTGGGGCAACTAGGCCTGTGTGCCACAGCTCCTGAAGCCTAGGCACCCTAGCACCCATGCTCTGCAACAAGAGAAGGCACCACAGTGAGAAGCCTGCACACCGGAACTAGAGAGGATCTCCCATTGCTGCAAACTAGGGAAAGCTGCACGCAGGAACAAAGACCCGGGACAATCAAAAATAAATATAAATTACTTTAAAAAAAACAAACTGGTGGTTACTGGTGGGGAGATAGAAAGGAGGAGGGGCAAGTTAGGGATAAGAGATTAAGAGATACAAAGTATCCTATATAAATAAGCTACAAGGATATATTATACAACATGGGGAATATATTTTATAATAACTATAAGTGGATTATAACCTTTAGAAATTGTGAATATACTATACACTTGCAACTTAATTAATATTGTACATCTACAATACCTCGATTGAAAAAAACAGTATGGAGATTCCTCAAAAAACTAAAAATAGAACTACCATTGCTATTGCTAAGTCACTTCAGTCATGTCTGACTCTCTGTGACCCCATAGACGGCAGCCCACCAGGCTCCCCCGTCCCTGGGATCCTCCAGGCAAGAACACTGGAGTGGGTTGCCATTTCCTTCTCCAATGCATGAAAGTGAAAAGTGAAAGTGTAGCCGCTCAGTCCTGTCCAACTTAGCGACCCCATGGACTGCAGCCTTCCAGGCTCCTCCACCCATGGGATTTTCCAGGCAAGAGTACTGGAGTGGCATATGGTTCAGCAATTCCACTCCTGGGTATTTATTGAAAACAAAACCCCAAAATACTAATTTGAAATGATACTTGCATTATTTACAATAGCCAAGATATGGAAGCAACCCAAGCACCCATCAGCAGATGAATGGATAAAGATGTGGTGCGTATCTCTATCTATAGCTCTCTCTATATATACAATGGAGTATTGCTCAGCCTACACTAAAGCCTTTGACTGTGTGGAGCACAACAAACTGGAAAATTCTTAAAGAGATGGGACTAGCAAACCATCTTACCTGCCTCCTGAGAAACCTGTACACAGGTCAAGAAGCAGCAGTTAGAACCAACATGAAACAATGAACTGCTTCAAAATTGGGAAAGGAGTATGTTAAGGCTATATATTGTCACCCTGCTTATTTAACTTATATGCAGAGTACATCATGCAAAATGCCGGGCTAGATGAAGCACAAGCTGGAATCAAGATTGCTAGGAGAATCTTGAGAATCAATAAGCTCAGATATGCAGATGACACCACCCTTATGGCAGAAAGTGAAGAGGAACTAAAGAGCTTGTTGATGAAGGTGAAAGAGGAGAACGAAAAATCTAACTTAAAACTCAACATTCAAAAACTGAAGATCATGGCATCCGGTCCCATCACTTCATGGCAAATAGATGGGGAAAAAAATGGAAACAGTGACAGACTTTATTTTCTTGGGCTCCAAACTCACTGTGAATGGTGACTGCAGCCATGAAGTTAAAAGACACTTGCTCCTTGGAAGAAAGTGAAAGTGCAAGCCACTCAGTCGTGTCCGACTCTTTGTGACCCCATGACTAAACAGTCCATGGAATTCTCCAGGCCAGAATACTGGAGTGGGTAGCCTTTCCCTTCTCCAGTGGATCTTCCCGACCCAGGAATCAAACCAGTATCTCCTGCATTGCAGGCAGATTCTTTACCAACTGAACTATCAGGGAAGCCTTGGAAAAAAAGCTATGAACAAACCTAGACAGAGTATGAAAGAGCAGAGACATCACTTTGCCAGCAAAGGCCTGTATAGTCAAAGCTATGGTTTTTCTAGTAGTCATATATGGATATGAGAGTTGGACCATAAAGAAGGCTGGGCACCGAAGAATTGATGCTTTCTAATTGTGGTCCTGAAGAACACTTGAGAGTCCTTTGGACTGCGAGGAGATCAAACCAGTCAACCCGAAAGGAAATCAACCCTGAATATTCATTGGAAGGCCTGATGCTGAAGCTCCAGTACTTCAGCCATCTGATGTGAAGAACTGACTCATTGGAAAAGACCCTGATGCTGCACAAGACTGAAGGCAGGAGGAGAAGGCGGTGACAGAGGATGAGATGGCTGGATGGTGTCACTGAGCCAATGGACATGAGTCTGAGCAAACTCCGGGAGATAGTGAAGAACAGAGAAGCCTGGTGTGCTGCAGTCCATGGAGTTGCAAAGAGTTGGACAGACCAACCAACTGAAAAACAACAACAAAATTACTCAGCCATAAAAAGGAATGAAATTCTGCCATTTGCAACAATGTGGATGGATCTAGAAAATATTATACTTACTTAAATGTTATCACTTATACATGGAATCTAAAACAAAATGTATATAACAAAACAAACAGACTCACAGATATAGAAAACAAACTATTTAATACCAGTGGAGAGAGAGAAGAGGGAAGGAGCTCAAAACAGATGGGATTAAAAGATACAAATTACTATATATTGAATAGATAAGCAACAAGGATATGTTGTACAGAACAGGAAAGTATAGTCCTTATTTGTAATAATTTTAAATGGAATATAATCGATAAAAATATTGAGTCACTGTGCTGTACACCTGAAATATAACTTTGTAAGTCAACTGTACTTATTTTTTTATACAATAAAAAATAAAAGGTGGTACCTTAAGTCAGTGGGGAGGAAAGATGAACTATAGAAATGAAAGGTATTGGGATAACTCAATAGTCGTATGGAAATGAAAATTGATCTATTCCTTATACTATGTGCCAGAATAATTTTCAAATTGATCAGAGATTTAATTGTACAATATTAATACATAATGGAAAAAATAAGACGAATTCCTCAGAAGACAGGCTGGTCCAAATCTGCGAGACTATATTTGGACTGCTGAAAGCTAAGAATTTTTTTTTCCACTGATGAAAGGTTTAATAAGGAGGAGAAGGAAAAATACATGAACATATCTGGTTGTAAATTCTAAAATATTTACATAAATATTTTTTAAAAGTTGTCATCCCTGCTCTATAACCTGGGAGTGAGGAAACTTTCCTAACAATATTGATTAGTTATTGCATAATAACACCACATGTCTTTCAGTCTCCTTGGACCAATAGGAAAATATTCTCCACTCATTTGGTGGAAGGGATTGTAAATTCACATGGTCAAGCATGGGGATACAGATCAAGGGTGAAGAATTGGGGCTAATGTATCCTCCAGACTAAGGATAACTTAAAAATCTAGATACAACAGAGATGTATTTGGCTATGCTAAAAAACAAAAACAAAAACATCCCATTTGCATCTCAAATATACCAAAGTAAAGTAAACTACAAGTGGTAACTAGGAAAACAGCATCAATTTATTTCACAGATTAAGGGCTAGTCTCTCTAATTTATAGCTAAACTGATGCTCAGTCCTGTCTGACTCTGCAAACCCATGGACAATACAATCAATGGAATTCTCCAGGCCAGAATACTTGATTGGGTAGCTGTTCCTTTCTCCAGGGAATCTTCCCAACCTAGGGATCGAACCACGTCTTCCTCATTGCAGGCAGATTCTTTACCAGAGCCACCAGGGAAAACCCTCTAATTTATAAAGAGCTTCTAAAAATAGAGGAGATCCTATGGAAAAATACGGAAAGGATATGAACAGTTCACAGAAAAAAATGCAAATGGCCCTTAAACGCTTGAAAAAATGCTCAACTTTCCATACTTATTTGATTTTCACAGCAACATAGTGAGTGAAGTGGATATTCTTAACATCCCTACTTTACAGACAATAAAACTGAGTCAAAAAGAGATCAAATGTCCTAATAAATGCTCAACTAATCAATAATGATGGTAGGATTTGAACCCAATCAAGCTGGCTCTAGCTAGGAGTAGTTCACCATGACAAAATGAGGCTTATTTCAGGAAAACAAGGCTCATTTAATATTAAAGACTAACTGAGTGTTTCCTTAATATGATAAAATATATTTATCTCAATCCAAAGCCAGCATCATGCTTAATGAGAATTAGAGAAGCAATTTCATTAAAGTCAGAAACAAGAGAAAGACATTTACTAATCATTACCATCATTTAAAATTGTTCTCTAGGACTTAGACAAAACAATTAGACCAAAGAAGTTAAAGGTATAGAAATTAGAAAGAAAGAGAGGACAGGCTTATAATTTGTAGATGATATGACTGGGTTGTTTACTTAGGAACTAAAGGAAGACCAACCAAAAACAAATCAGAATTTAATAAATTGGTACAAAATTAATTTTCAGGAAATAGCCTTTGTATGCACAATGTCCAATTACATTCTCTAAGGAAAGAAAAGGTCATTTTATAATAGCCAAAAACACAAGATATAAAATACTTGGGAATAAACTTAAGAAACATTATTTTATAGCAAACTTTAAAATGCTAATGAGGGACATAAAACAAGACCTGAATAAATGGAAAGACATACCATGTTCTTGAGTAGGAACAATCAGTATCATAAAGATGTCACCTCTTCTTAATCTATGTGATATCCAATATCAGTACCAATAGGATTAAAAAGAAAAAGATTTACACAGGCTGATTCTGAGATTCATATGGAAAAATAAGCAAGAATATACAAGAAAGAAAGGGATGGTGATAAAGAGAGATTAACTCCATAGATATTTTAAAACTTGTAAATTTACAGCAATTAAAACAGTGTGGTCATACTTTATAAATAGATCAGCATAACACCCCAAAAATATGTCCTTTTCATTATAGGGGACGGGAATGCAAAAGTAGGAAGTCAAGAAACACCTGGAGTAACAGGCAAATTTGGCCTTGGAATGCGAAATGAAGCAGGGCAAAGACCAATAGAGTTTTGCCAAGAAAATGCACTGGTCATAACAAACACCCTCTTCCAACAACACAAGAAAAGACTCTACACATGGACATCACCAGATGGTCAACACCAAAATCAGATTGATTATATTCTTTACAGCCAAAGATGGAGAAGCTCTATACAGTCAGCAAAAACAAGACCAGGAGCTGACTATGGCCCAGATCATGAACTCCTTATTGCCAAATTCAGACTTAAATTGAAGAAAGTAGGGAAAACCGCTAGACCATTCAGGTATGACCTAAATCAAATCCCTCATGATTATACAGTGGAAGTGAGAAATAGATTTAAGGGTCTAGATCTGATAGATAGACTGCCTGATGAACTATGGAATGAGGTTCGCGACATTGTATAGGAGACAGGGATCAAGACCATCCCCATGGAAAAGAAATGCAAAAAAGCAAAATGGCT
>SJYQ01093180.1:246293-287623 GCA_006410935.1 Redunca redunca
TCATTGGAAAAGACTCTGATGCTGGGAGGGATTGGGGGAAGGAGGAGAAGGGGACGACCCAGGATGAGATGGCTGGATGGCATCACGGACACGATGAACGTGAGTCTGAGTGAACTCTGGGAGTTGGTGATGGACAGGGAGGCCTGGCGTGCTGCGATTCATGGGGTTGCAAAGAGTCAGACACGACTGAGCGACAGAACTGAACTGAACTGAAAGATCATTTGGAATCATCTTAAAGGAACCACTTAATATGTGGAAAAACATTTTAAAAACCTAACTGTATACTGCTTTCAAGAGGCACACTTTTAAGTGTAAAGACAAAGAAAGATTGAAAGCAAAGCAACAAAAAAATACACCCAGCAAAGACTAACCCAAAGGAGGCTGATGTAGCCATACAAATGTCAGTCAAGGTAAATGTAAGTCAAGAAGTGTTACTAAAGATAGAAGACCAGTTCATAAAGATAAAAAGACAAGTCTGTCAAGGAGTATTACTAAAGATGGAAGATCAATTCATAAAAGACAAGTCTATCAGGGAGATATAAATAATTTTATATTTGGATGCACTTAATTCAGCTTTAAAAGCACACTCACAGAACTATAAGGAACTGATGGAATAAAGAGTGAAAAAAAA
This sequence comes from Redunca redunca, assembly GCA_006410935.1. NCBI lineage: Eukaryota > Metazoa > Chordata > Mammalia > Artiodactyla > Bovidae > Redunca > Redunca redunca. Next base: position 246,925 of record SJYQ01093180.1, read on the forward strand.
AAAAATATAGGAGAGAGGCACCTGGCAGGCTACAGTCTATGGGGTCACAAAAAATCAGCCACGACTGAGCAACTGAGTGCACACACAGGAGATTACAACCATGTGAGTAATAAATTTAACCTAATTGACATACATACCATACTACAGTCAGCCTTCTCTGAGTATGTATTCTTTCTAAGTAATAATGGAACATTTATCATATGCTGGTAAGTTCCAACAAGGTCCAAAAGGTAAAACCATCCAAAATATATTCTTTTACAGAAGTGGGATTGAGGTAGTAATCAATAACATAAAGGTAACTAGAAAACCCTCACATCTTTGGAAATCAAGCAATATTTTTCTAAATAAACAATAATTCAAAAGAAATTACAATGAACATTAGTATTTTGAGCTCAGTTCAGTCGCTCAGTCGTGTCTGACTCTTTGCAACCCCATGAATCACAGCACGCCAGGCCTCCCTGTCCATCACCAACTCCCGGAGTTCACCCAGACTCACATCCGTCGAGTCAGTGATGCCATCCAGCCATCTCATCCTCTGTCGTCCCCTTCTCCTCCTGCCCCCAATCCCTCCCAGCATCAGAGTCTTTTCCAATGAGTCAACTCTTCGCATGAGGTGGCCAAGTACTGGAGTTTCAGCTTTAGCATCATTCAATGACAATAAAATATGGCATATAAAAATTTGAAGAACAAAACTAAAGCTGTACTTTTAGGGAAATTTGTTTCTTTAAAATTTCATATAATAAAAGATAATAAAGGTTAAAAATCAACGTAAGTGTCCTTTTCAAAAAGTAGAAAAATAATAGTACATTAAATCCAAAGATAAAAGAGTGGAGGAAAAACTGAAGATATGAAAATACTAGCAGAAAGTAATGAGACAGAGAAATAGGTAAAAGGAAGTCGACAAATCCAGAGGTAGGCTCTTTGAGAAGACCAATATAATTAATAACTGCTAACAAGGGGAAACTGCCAGATCAAGAAAATAAAGAAGAAAAAAGACACAAGTTATCAGTGTTGTAAGCAGATACTACAAAGAACTTCATGCCTATAGATCTGAAAATCTACATGAAATTTCTAGGAAAACGCAATTACCAACTGAAGAGGAAAAAGCAAATCTAAATGTTTTATGTTTGTTTTAAGAAGCTGAATCTGTAACTGAAACTAGCAATTTTGTCTAAATAATTAAAGAAATTACCATAATCTTACACAAACTTCCAAATAATAGAAAAATAAGAGACAATTTCCAACTCATAATTTTAATACCAAAGGGTAACTAGTATGCTATAATAAGCAGAATTATAGACCAATATCTCTCATGAACATATTTACAACTATACTAAACAAAATAGTAGCAGGTAGTGTCCAGTTATATGATTTATTTTAGGAATACAAGCTTGGCTTAGCATTACAAAATCAAACTGTTTTCAACAAATGGTGCTGGCACAACTGGATAGCCACATGTTAAAAAAAAAAAAGTTGGATCTCTTCATATACCATATGTAAAAATTAACTCAAAATGGGTCAAAAATCTAAACGTAAGAGCTGAAACATAAAACTCTTAGAAGAAAATACAAGTGTAAATCTTCATGACATTGTTAGGCAATGGTTCCTTAGATATGACACCAAAACCACAAGCAAGCAAAAGATGAAAAAAGATAAACTGAACTTCATCAAAAGTTTAAACTTTTGTCCTCCAAAAGACTCTATAAAGAAAATGAAGAGATAACCCACAAAGTAGGAGAAAATATTTGCAATTCATATATCAGATAAGGGTCTACATTCAGAATATTAAGTTTTTGTTACAACTAAACAACAAAAAGACATACAACCCAGCTTTAAAAAAAATGGCAAAGGACTTGAGTAAACATTTCTCTAAAGAAAATAGACAAATGGCCAACAAGCCATGAAAGATGCTCAACATTATTAGTCATTAGGGAAATGTAAGTCAAAATCACAGTGATACATTACTTCACACCCATGAAGAAGACAGTAATTATATATATATATATATATATATGTGTGTGTGTGTGCAATAATGAGTAAGGCAAGGATGTGAAGAAATTGGAACTCTCACAAATTGCTGTGGGAATGTAAAGTGGTGTAAGCCACCCTGGAAAACAGCTGGACAGTTCCTCAAACAGTTAATCACAGGTTACCATATGACCCAGCAGTTTTACTCCTAGGTATTTACTCAAGAACTAAAAACCTATGAACCTATGTCCCTTGTGCATAGCAGCATGATTAATAATAGAAGAGGAGTGGAGACGATCTAGGTGCCCATTGACTAATGAATGGACAAACAAAAGGTGCTCCATCCATATGATGGAATATTATTCAGCCACGAAAGGGGATGAAGTACTGACTCATAATACAACATGAGTGAACTTGATAACACTGTGCTAAGTGAAAGAAGTCAGACACAAAAGGCCACATCTTATGACTCTCCTTATATGAAATGTCCAGAAAAGGCAAATCTACAAAGACGGAAAGTAGGTTAGCGGCTACGACAGTCTGGGAGGGAGAAGTTAATGAGGAATGATTGCTGATGGGTAGGGAGTTTCTGTCTGGGGGTGGCTGAAATGTCCTGGAATTAGATACTGGTGATGCTTGTACAACTTTATAAATATCCTGAAAGACCACAGAACTGTATACTTTAAAAGGATGACTATTGTGGTATATGAATTATATCTCAACTTAAAAATGAGTCTGTTTAACCAATTAAAAGATGCTTGCTCCTTGGAAGAAAAGTTATGACCAACCTACATAGTGTATTCAAAAGTAGAGACATTACTTTGCCGACTAAGGTCTGTCTAGTCAAGGCTATGGTTTTTCCTGTGGTCATGTATGGATGTGAGAGTTGGACTGTGAAGAAGGCTGAGCACTGAAGAATTGATGCCTTTGAACTGTGGTGTTGGAGAAGACTCTTGAGAGTCCCTTGGACTGCAAGGAGATCCAACCAGTCCATTCTGAAGGAGATCAGCCCTGGGATTTTTTTGGAAGGAATGATGCTAAAGCTGAAGCTCCAGTACTTTGGCCACCTCATGCGAAGAGTTGACTCATTGGAAAAGCCTCTGATGTTGGGAGGGATTGGGGGCAGGAGGAGAAGGGGACAACAGAAGATGAGATGGCTGATGGCATCACGGACTCGATGGACGTGAGTCTGAGTGAACTCTGGGAGATGGTGATGGACAGGGAGGCCTGGCGTGCTGTGATTCATGGGGTTGCAAAGAGTCAGACACAACTGAGCGACTGAACTGAACTGAACCAAATTAACATAAAAAAGTAGAAAAAGGATAAGATCATCTCAATAGAATGAAATATATAAGTATGTGCTTGGTCATGTTGGACTCTTTGAGGCCCCATGGACTGTAGCCCACCAGGTTCCTCTGTCCTTGGAATTCTCCAGGCAAGAATACTGGAGTGGGTGCCATTTCTTACTCCAGGGAATCTTCCAGATCCAGGGAGTGAATCCGTGTCTCTTGCATCTCCTGCATTGGCAGGCGGGTTCTTTACCACTAGTGCCACCTGGGAAGCCCCAAATGATATAGATAGATATAGAAAAAGCATTTAATAAAATCAAATACTTTTCATGACACTTACTCTTAACACAATAGGAACAGAAGGAAACTCCACTAAGCTGGTAAAGATCATCTATGAAAATCTTACAGAGACTGTCATAGTTAATAGTGAGATATTGAATGCCTTCACCCTGAAATTAGGAATACCTCTTAATATTCCTTCTATTCAATATTGTACTAGGTTAGGAATTCTAGTGATTCTAACCATTGTAACAAGAGAAAAAAAGAATTAGTGAGTCTAACCATTGTAACAAGAAAAAAAGTTATAAAAACTAGAAGTGAAAGCCACTCAGTCATGTCCAACACTTTGAGACTCCCTGAGTATACAGTCCATATAATTCTCCAGGCCAGAACACTGGAGTGGGTGGCCTTTCCCTTCTCCAGGGGATCTTTCCAACCCAGGGATCAAACCCAGGTTTCCTGCATTGCAGGCGGATTCTTTACCAGCTGAGCCACCAGGGAAATCCAAGAACACCAGAGTGGGTAGCCTATCCCTTCTCCAGCAGATCTTCCTGACCCAGGGATCGAACCCAGGTCTCCTGCATTGCTGGTAGATTCTGGAAAAACTAGAAAGGAAGAAATTAAACTGTCCTTATTCACAGATAAAATGATTGCTTCAGGTAGAAAATTCTAAGGAATCTATAGCAAGAATTATTAAAAATAAATATAGAAAGGTCTCTGGATTAAGGAAATATATATTTCTACATATCTATAAAAACTGAAAATGAAAATTTAAAATACTATTTATAACAGCATCAAAGATACAAAATACCTGGGAATATATCTAATGAAAGATATACAAGACCTTTACAGAGAAAACATTGAAAGATTAAAAAGACCTTATGGAGAAAGTTGCTGTGTTCATGAATTGAAGGCTCAAGTATCAGTTCTTAGAAGGAGTGCAATCCAGGCAAAATCAAAGCTTTTGTGTGTGTGTTGCGGGGCGGGGGGGGGGGGGCATGTTGGGAGGGGTAAATTAACAAGCTAATTTCAATATTTATATGAAAATGTTAAGGACCAAGAATAGAGAAGATAGTCTTGAAGAACAAAGCTGGAAGAGTTATACTGCCAGGTATCAAGACTTCTTCTAAAGCTATAGTGCTATGAGGTATTGACATACACACGGACAAGCAGACCAGTGGCATAGAATAGAGACAAGAAGTGACCCATATACATACGATCCCTTGTGAAGGACAAAGATGACTATGTAGCGTAGTGAGGAATGGATGATTTTTCATAAAGGTGCTCATGCAGCTGAATATTTACTTGCAATATAAATCTTGACCCTATCTTTACCAATTAAACAAAACCAGTTCCATAAAAAATGTATTATAAAGGTGAAAGCATAAAACAATAAGGCTTCCAAAAGAAAAACAAAACCAAAACCAGGAAAATGTCTTCATTACCTTGAAGTAGGTAAATATTTCTTATGCAAAATTACAAGTACTACCCAGCAAGATAAAGACTGATCTATCAGGTGAAATTAAAATTAAAATTTTTCTATTCGAAGAACTCAATTAAGGGTAAAAAAAAAAAAAGTCAGCCACAGGGTAGGAGATTATACTTGCAATACAAATACTTGACAAAAGGCTTGCATCCAGAGTCTATTTTAGAAACAGCTACAGATCAATTAACTAAGCAGATAATCCAACACCAGGCAAATGACTTGCAGAAAACATCACAAAAGAGTTTATCCAAATGGTCAGTAAGTGTATGAAAGAGGGTTAAACATCATTAGTCATTCATAAAATGTTAGTTAAAACCACAAAACCATACACTCTCAACAGAATGGCTAAAATGAAAAAGACTCACAGTACTGACAATGAGTGCCGGTAAGGATGCGGAACAACAGACAATCCCCTAAACTGCTGGCAAGGGTGTATACTGGTCTAGCCACCTGGATGGTTATTTGACAATAGCCACTCAAGCTAAACATATGCAAACCTAGCCACACAGGAATACCATTCTTAGCTATATATGAAATAGAAACGTGTACATATGTGCCCCCAAACCACAGGGACATAGCCGCCCTCTACATAGTAGCCCAAACTGAAAATGACACAAAAACCCAACAGAAAGAATTCATATATTGTGATATACAGTGGAATACTATTAATACATATAAAGATGAATAAACGACAGGAAGCAACATGAATACAGCTCAGAAACATGATGTGCATTTTTCTGGAGATATGTTATAGTCAATAAAAACAAACAAAACTGTATGTGAGTAGGGGTGTAGGGGGATGTCTGAGAGCCAGGGCAGGGCATTATAGACCTCACCTCCCCTTGGCGCTCAGGAACTGGGCAGGAAGTACTGCTCAGAGACCCTGCTGGACCACCCTGAAGGGTCCTCCCACCCTGCCATCTGGGGATCCTTGAGGGGATCCTTTCAGAACAGGTCATGAGGCCATATGTGATTCTCCATGCTGTTTGAGAAAGGTCTTCCACAGTAAAGGCCATGCTGGGACCCAGCACCCCAGGCTTCTGGCCAGTATCTTTCTCTAGAATAATTGCTTTCCCTATAGAATTATCCCTGGTAGTGGTGGTGTTTGGTCACTAAGCCATGTCTAACTCTTTGCGACTCCGTGGACTGCTGCACGCCAGGCTTCTCTGTCCTTCACTATCTCCTGGAGTTTACCGAAACTCATGTCCATTGAGTCAGTGATGCCATCTCACTGACTCATCCTGTGTCACTCCCTTCTCCTCCTGCCCTCAATCTTTTCCCAGAATCAGGGTCTTTCCAGTGAGCTGGCTCTTCGCAGGTGGCCAAAGTATTATCTCTGGTGTGGGCCTAAGCAATTGCCCATGGAGGCCTTTAGCTCCCCCTCTCCCTGACTTCAAAGCACCTGTCTGGCCATCGTGGAGTAGAGGGGAAAGCACCCAGGCAATAGGGAAGCGAGACTGATGGAGGCCCAAAGCCCAGGGGAGAAGGACTCAGGCAGAAGTGACTGTGACCAGCTGACGGGGTTAGAACCCAAGGCATGAAGTTGACCCACTGAGGAGAGTTGTATCTGGGGACATGTGGAGACATGGCCTCAAGACCATTCTAGGATATTCGTGATCCACAGCCTCTGGTGGCATCGCTTGCAAGTCATTTGTGAATTGAGTAACATAAAATGAATCATGCTCCTGCTATGGACACATGCTTTCTCTAAGTTATTTAAAAGTAGCTCATGTTTGTAACACAGATATGATCCTATACCTGTAGAAATGCAGTGGGAAAAGTACTTCCTGTAACTAGTGGAACTGGTATCCACACGTGTAGGTTTATAAAACATGAGCTACTCAATTCTACCTACAAGCAGAGAACAGCCTCCTAATCCTGGCCACTCTGGCCATCACCAGAGACCCTACGTAGAGGCTGAGAGTTGGAAAGCTCATTGGAGGTCACCTGGTCCAGCTTCCCCCAACCAGAGGGCTTGGTCCATGATTCCTGGACCTAGCACATAAAGTAAGTGGAGTTAAAATGTCTATTCAGTTCTCCTGGGTCAATTCCTACATGAAAGGGGAAGATAGCAGTAGATAATCCTGTAGCTTTCCAGAAGCAACACGGCCTTATGGGTCTCTGTGGCTTCAACTCTGAGGAGGTTAAATGCTAATAAAAAGCCCTGTCTGGAACTAGAAGGTAAGTATAAACTCTACGTATCAGGATATTTCTGGTTTGCATTTCTACTTAAAAGACAGTAAAGTAGTGTTGCTTTCTCTTCCCCCAGGCCCCACAGGGAAGATCCCAGAATCTCAAGCATTTTGTTTCAAAATGTTGAGTTCCTTTTGGGGAGGGAGGAACATAAACAGTTTTGGTGTTTGATTTGTGTGTGTGTGTGTGTATTCTCTCTCACCTCCCCACATTACAAGTCTCTGCCTCTTTCTCTGAACTTGTAACTTTCAGCATTGTGCCAGGGGGCATGCAGTTTCTAGGTTGTCAGTTTTCCAAGGTCATCCTTTGAGACTAGCTGACTGCTGGATGCATCAGTAATAAGTCAGACAACGGTTTCTTCTGCTGACTTAGTTGGCTCTTCCCCTCTGATCTGAACCTGCAGAGGAAGTTTCCGTGTACCCTGTAGCCTGTTTAGTGACTGTGAATTCCGAAAAGAAAATGAAAGCTGAGTTTAATAATTCCCAGTGCCCGTTCCTTATCTCCTTTCCCCTTCCTCCCTGTCCTTTGATGAGTGTGAAAGGACACGACAGTGTCTGGAGGAGTTGGTGGAGAAAAACAGTGGCCTGTGGGTTGGAACTCAGAGAAAGAGGTTATCCTAGGATGAAATACAAACCATATCACATTGATTTTCCCTTTGGGGGCCCGGATATCACATCCTTCCATTTCCCTCTAGTACCCTGCCCGCCATCGACAGGGAAGCATTAACAGGGAATAATCAATGGCGCTCTGTCCTGAAAATAAAAGGCTTGTCATGTCTCTCCATTTGGTGGAATGGATGTGGGACCAGAGGTCATGTGGCCAGCTTCCATCTGTCTCCTGACAGAGGCACTGACTCAGACATGCTTTCCATCCAGAGGGCTGCAGCCCACAGCCAGGTGATTGCAAACTCTCTACAGGCATCAGGAAAAAACATGACTTCCATTTCTTTGAACTCTTGGGTTAGGAGCTCAGCTAACTATCAAACATGGCAGCTTAGGAGTGGCTTTACTGAACTTTAATTTCTGGGTTACATAATGGATTGATGTCCCTTAATATGATAGATGCTATGCTTGCTGTTAGAACAAGACTGTGTATTCATGGTTTCATGATAGAATCACAGAAATTCAGAATTGACAGGGACTTAAATCTATGCTGCTGCTGTTGCTAAGTCGCTTCAGTCGTGTCCGACTCTGTGTGACCCCATAGACGGCAGTCCGCCAGGCTCCCCCGTCCCTGGGATTCTCCAGGCAACAGCACTGGAGTGGGCTGCCATTTCCTTCTCTAATGCATGAAAGTGAAAAGTGAAAGAGAAGTCGCTCAGTCATGTCTGACTCTTAATGACCCCATGGACTGCAGCCTACCAGGCTCCTCCATCCATGGGGATTTTCCAGGCAAGAGTACTGGAGTGGGGTGCCATTGCCCCATCTGATTTATGAAATTTATGCAATTTACCCCATCAGGTAAACCCAATGGTTTCCTGAATACTACTACCCCCCAGTGTTGCTCATCCATTGTCGAAAACTCAACTCTTAGAAAGTATTTTCTCACACTAGCCCAAATCTGTTCTATGCTGCTCCTGGACATCACTCATAATTTCCTCTTCAAATGCCCCTCCACTTTCACTTAGATCCTATTCACACTTGGTTCCCAACCTCTTCTGATTCTTTCCCATTCATAATCCTGTTAAGTTCCTTTAGATTTAACCCTTATATTTGGTTACTCATCAAAGAGTCTGGTTTGGAAACATAGCCCTGGACCTTCTCCTTTCAAACTCCTTGAGTAGCCTTCCTGCTCCTGCCTAATCCCCCATCATCAGCCCAGAGGTAAGTGGGAGGCATCCCCTTCCATTTTCTGTACTGGTGGTCAGTAAGCGGGCTTTGGAAGACATCCTTTGGATTCGTTTTAAAACAGAAATGGCAACCCACTCCAGTATTCTTGCCTGGAGAATCCCATGGACAGAGGAGCCTGGTGGGCTACAGTCCATGGGGTCGCAAAGAGTCAGACACGACTGAGTGGCTTAACTTAACTTAATCTAAAATCTCTTTGCATTTCTAATACATGCTGCAAAGCTGTCTTTCTACCCTATGCTCATATGATTTGATTATATTTGGATCTACATGAAGAACAGTACAACTATTACTATTACATTTTGTCTTGTTAGATTGGTTTGTTGATCCACCTTTTTAAGATCCTGAATATCGGATCCTGCCATTGCAAACATGGACCTTCGTTCGCAGCTTTGGTTTTCCTGCACTTTGATAAGCATACATTTTTCTGTCTTGCTCTCCATCACTGGCGAAAATGAGAGGATGGCATCCAGGACAGGGTCCTTGAATAACCTTTAGAAACTTTCTTTAGTTAATATCTCTGAGGCAATCCCACTGGATATGGTAGTTACTGACTCCCCTAATTAAACTAGCAGCTGTGCTATATTTTTAATTTTTATTTGTTTAAATTGAAGTATAGTTGATTTACAATGCTGTGTTAATTATAGCTGTTCAGCAAAGTGATTCAGTTGTACGCATATATACATTCTTTAAAAAAAAAATTTTCCATTATGGTTTATCATGGAATATTGACTATAGTTCTTTGTGTTATACTTTCGTACCTTGAAACCCCTCCTTTCCCCAATCCCCTCCCCACTGGCAACACTTAGGCTGTTCTCTATGTCCTTGATTCTATTTCATTTGTGTCACATATTTTGTGGAATGTTTTAGATTCCACGTAAGTGATATCATATGGTATTTCTCTTTCTGACTGACTTTACTTAGTGTGATAATCTCTAGTTGCATATGCTGTTTTCTTAATAATGATGGTTACTTACTGAGCCTTACTATGTGCCAGACTTGTCTCATTTAATCTGCATAATAACCCAGTGGGGTTGGTACTGTCACTATTCCCATTAAACAGACAAGACACAAAGAGGTTAATTAAGTTGCCTGAGGCCGCCGAGCAGAGCCAAAATTTGACCCCAAGTGTTTTGATGGAGTCCGCACCGTTACCCACTCCTACGTCGCTATCTCATCCACTACAGTGTGAAATTCCGTGCCATGTGTGGATACTGTGGGACCTTCAGCAGCTGCAGGCTTCTGCAAGCCCGTGTGAGAACTAGATTAAAGTCACCGTGAGCATGGAGCCCCACCTTGGGGACCCATTCCAGCTTGCCTTCCCCCCGCTGCCTTCATTGTGGCTTGCTCATTGGCTCTCCTGATTTCCCTGAGATTGGGTTTGATGGGGGTGGGAGTGGATGGTTGAGATCCATTTTCCCTTCCAACTTGAGGACCAACTGAGAGACAGACCCACTTATCAGAGAGATGGAGACCAAGATGCCGGCTTAGCCCACCCCACCCTGTTACTACCTAACAGAGCGGCGACTCCCACTGGGCAGGCAGGCTTCAAGAGAACCCAGAGGGGGCTGATGGACACGTTCTGCTCCTTCTCAAAGTGCGCCAGAGAAGTTTCTCTCCTGTCCAATTAATAACATTAAGCCTTTTATGGCACCTTTCCATTGATGAATCACTTTGCTGTGCATTCTCTCATTCAGTCCTATCTCAACTCTCTCGCGGGTAGAGGAGTGTTTTCTCGCTAAAATACTCCACGGGTAAGCACAGGCCCAGAAGGCAGATTACCCCAGGGGTCCAAACATGGTTCACTCACCTTATTTCCAGCAACATTTCTGTTCTTTGGGGACCTGTCCTCCTCTGCTCTCACTTCATGAAGTTTAGATGAAATGTCTCCTCCCCTTCTCCAGGCTCAAGGGGTGGGCCCACTAAATGGAAGGTTGGGACAGTGAGTCCCACTACTAGCCATCTTGAGTGATGAAACAAGGATAGTGTCCCCTCCCCCAGAGACAATACCAGATGCACACGTTCCAGCGGGAGTGCCTGACCAGACTGCTCTAGCCAGTTGAGTCTTGCTCATCCTTGCCCGGCCTCTCCACCTTCCTACTAATTCCACAAGTTCTCCCATACTTCCCATACTTCTTCCACCGTTCCCCTTAAAAGTATGAGAGAGTCTATTACTTGTTGCAATATAACTAAGAAAAATAAAGTACAGGTCTTGGTTGTTACCAGGTTCTGATCTAGCTTTCCCTGATTCAGCTTTTGGCCCCCATTAACACAACTTTCCAGGTTTCCTGGGTGATGCCTCTGACACATATCCACTTCCATAAGGACAGTCAGCCTTGTGCTTGAAGGAAGGGGATCAGGAAATCCCTTTGTTGAATTACAAAGACAGAAATGATGTCAATCTGATGTTTCGTGGGTATATTTATACATGAATCCATACAGCATCCTGAGGTTCACCATTTTGTATTCTCGTGCTTAGAGCTTACTTGGAATTTGATACTCTTGTTTGGGTGGCAGTGATAAGCTCCTTTATTTGCAAAGTAAACTAGCAGTGGGACATTTAGCAGGTCTGTTAGAACCTCAGCATCCTCATCTGTTAGATGAATGGAACAGTTAAATCCCTCCCACTTACAATTTCAAGCTTCTGTATGCAGCTTTACCATTTAGCATTTATTCTCACTTGATCCAACTATACTTGTTTACTGCAAAGAACAGGCAAGAATTCATATGAAGATATTAGTGAAACATAATGCATTAGATCTAGGCTACACTTGTTATAAAAGCACCAACCTGCATCTTCTAGAATCTTCTGTTCTTCCAGTTACATCCAAGATCCTTGACAATAATTTAGCAATCCCATTTGCAAGAGTTATCAGGATCTAGGAGAATAATTCATTGAGGTAAGTGACTTTAATTCATTAGAGTAGCTAGAAAACAGGTGCACTTTTTATAATCTCTTCACTCAGGGCTTTGATTCCCTCTTATCAACATTTGTGTTACACATGTCATGGTAAAAGATTTTATTGGACAGTAAAGAGGGAAGCAAATTAGGGGAGGTAGAAGTTCTGCCTTATTTCTGATAAAAATCTCTATCATTCAGCAACAGTGCCCATGGCATCTTTTTCTTTGACTTGCCCTAAACTTAAACAGCAGAAACCATTTTTTAATGCCTTGGCTCTTTTGCAAGTCTCCCCTCATTGCTGGCTTCAGCCACCTGACCCTTTAACCACAACTCATCTTATTTATTAAAGTTTTTATTCACATTCAGGTCTGCTAAGATTTTGAAGAACAGAAGCCCCTGCGAATAGAGGCAGTGTCTGGGAAAGTGTTTTGAGTACTGTGTCAATTCAAGGCCCCACTGCTTCACCTAAGGACTGAAGGCTCTGCTGTTAGTGCTAATCGGGAAGTGATCCGCAGGGCTTGCAGGGCACAGCCCCCATTATAGACACACATCACCTTGTCATCACGGACTTCTCTTCTGTAGTACTGCCTGTCACTGGTCACAGAGTTATGTAGGTCCCTCGTTTCATGTTTCTTCTTTCCACCCTTTATGTTTGTGCTTGTCAGAGGTCCTCTTGCAGCGGCTTAGATTTCCTCACAGTCCGTCTTCCTTTCTTTCCTTTTGGTGACGTGTTTAGTTTTATAGTCAGGTTTGAGCTTTTGAGAGTTTCCCAATCACGAACTACCTTATGCTATGGAATCATTGCTAGAACTGAGAGATTAAGCACACATTTCTGATTGTCAAAGTAAGTTATACGTATTGGCGTACTATGGGCCATTTAAGTTTAGAGAAGTAGAAAAATCTCCAACACCACAGTTCAAAAGCATCAATTGTTCACAGAAGTAGAAAAAACAAAATTACAATCTTACTAGCCCAGAACAGCTACCCACTGGCATTTTGGTGTACTTCATGTACACATTATTCTACCCTTATTTCAAAATCTACATGCGTGTAGTAAAGATACCATACATCAAACTTTTAGGTTTGGACATGTAACATTCCCTCCCTCTTAGTAACACAAATTCTTTATGATTGTTACATTTAATATCTGCATAATATTGCATAAGTCTGTTCCATTATGGAACACTGAAGTCATACCTGGGAATTTTTTTTTATAGATAAACCCATGTGAGGTTAGAGGGGGCACAGTCCACAAGACTGCCTTAATTTCTGACACTAACTGCAAAGTTAGGGAACAGTCCACATGACCACCCTCACTTGTGACACCCTTGTAAATTTAGGGGTCCTCAAGACCACCTTGAGTTTCCATAATTCACTGTAGGACTCACAGAACTCACTGATGGCTGTTATACTTGTGGCCACAGTTTATCACAGCTCAAAATAAAGATGAAAATCAGCTAGAGGACGAGCTTCCAGCAGTCCTCTTCCCATGGAGTCACAGACTGTTACTTTTCTGGCAACAGCGTGTAACAAATATCAGTACTGCCAACCAAGGAAGCTCACAGGAGCCTTGATGTCTAGAGATTACAGGTAAACCATATCCAAAGGTTCCCTGGGAGAATGCCCCTTTAGTCTCCAGTCCCTCCAGACACAGAGTGGACACCAGTTGGCCCAAGAAACAATGTAAAAGTCACTCAGTTGCATCTGACTCTTTGTGACCACATGGATTATACAGTCCATGGAATTCTCCAGGCCAGAACACTGGAGTGGGTAGCCGTTCCCTTCTATGGGAGATCTTCCCAGCCCTGGGATCGAACCCAGGTCTCCCGCATTGCAGGGGGATTCTTTACCAGCTGAGCCACCGGGGAAGCCCCTACTTGGCCCAAAGCACCCATCATAAATCACAGCGTTAGACTTTTCAGTGGCCAGGGCTGGACTGCTCTTTGGTATACTTCCTGTAGTTACTATCTTTGTGCATAAGATTTGTCCATTTTGAGGGCTATCCCTTTAGGGTAAATTCCTAGAAATGGAATTATTGGATCAAAGGATATTGAACATTTAAGACTCTTGATACATATTATCAAGATGATTTCTTACACTCCAGCCCCTCTCCACCCCCACCCAGCAATGCATCGAGCTCCTGTTTCATCACGTCCTCATTTTGCAATGGGTACTGTCAGGTAAAATAATCTCTGGCAATTTGATAGACACAAAGTGATCTAACATGGTTTTTGCTTGTCTGTGATTACTAATGGGGCTTCTCTGGTGGCTCAGATGGTAAAGGATCTGCCTGCAATGCGGGAGACCTGGGTTCAAGCTCTGGGTCAGGAAGATCCCCTGGAAATGACTAATAATGATTACTAATAAGGGTATATACTCATGCTTATTTTTAAGCTTTTATTATACAGGATTTTGAGTATCTATGAAAGCTTAATAACTTCATGAACTCCCGTGTGCCCATCATCCCAGCCCCACAGCCATCAGCCTCTGGGGCTCCTACCTCATTCACAGCTCTACCTTCTCTTATTCCCGTAGCTTTGTAAAGAAAAATCTCTTAGCATATCATTTTATCTTTTATATTTCAGTATGAATTTCTAGAAGGTAAGGGCTCGTTAAAAGTCCACAAATATAATTTCAAAATTTAATAATTTCTTAATGTCTTCAAATATCCAGTTGATATTCAAGTTTCCAGTTGTTTCATAATCAACAGGTTTTTTAAACATTAAAAACATCAGGATCCAAATGCAGTCCAGATACTGAGGTTTGCAGGTATAGTTTCAAATCGCACACGTTCTTTAATTTCCAGATTCTCTCTCACCCTCCTGCTTCTCTGCCTCCCTCTTAGAGGTATCTTTGTTCTCGCCTCCCTCTAAGACATGGCTTGTTCACGGCTCTCCTCCTGATGTCTATACCTTTGTGTAACCCCCTCCTCTTGACTGGCTTCCCTTCTACAAATACAATACGGTAAAGGCAATGGCTGTCGCACCCATGATTACGCTACGTGAGACCCCATCTTGCAGCCACCTTTCTCTTCCCCGATCTCCCTCTCCTTGCCACTCCACTCTCTCTCTGTTGCCGGCTTTGGAGGAGGGAGCTGCAGGAAGCAAGCTGGTCAGGT
Source organism: Redunca redunca (assembly GCA_006410935.1). Classification (NCBI taxonomy): domain Eukaryota; kingdom Metazoa; phylum Chordata; class Mammalia; order Artiodactyla; family Bovidae; genus Redunca; species Redunca redunca. The sequence continues at coordinate 262,007 of SJYQ01093180.1, forward strand.
GACAAGGGACAGTGTTCAGTCACTAGAAGATGAGGGTGGATTCCAGCAAGAAACTGAAACCCACACTCTGGCAACTCAAGGACATGATATCTGCTAATAATCTGAAGGAGCCTGGCAGCAGGTCCCTTGGTTGAGCCTCTGATGAGAGCACAGCCCCGTGACACCGGAGGCCCTTCAGCAAAGAACTGACTGTGTGCAGACTTCTGACCCACAGAGACCATACCGCGCGGATGTGTCTTTAAAGATGCTAGTGAGAGTTTCTCAGTCACGGCCAACTCTCTGTGAGCCCGTGGACTGTAGCCCACCAGGCTCCTCCGTCCACAGGATTTCCCAGGCAAGAGCACTGGGAAAGAGTGGAGTGCCATTTCCTTCTCCAGGGGATCTTCCTGAACCAGGAATCCAGCCCATGTCTCTGGCATTGCGGGCAGACTCTTCACCCTGAGCACCCATGTGCTAAGTTTGTGGTAATTAGTTAAATGGCATAGAAAATGAGTATGGTGGGTGTTTGCTAAGCCTCAGTTTAATACTGAAGGCTAGTTAAGAACTGGTCAGATACTCTGCCTCTAGCTGAATGAGTCTTCCAGCCTTTGACCAGATGGTCAAATATCACCATCACCACCATATTGCCTTGGAGGTTGTTGTGTGACCCCTGTGAGCACTGGCTGAGTTGGCCAGGTCCTCCTTCTAGCCAGGATGACTGTGGTATACTCCACCCAACTTGCCTTCCCTGTTGCTTCCGTCACGATCTCCTCTTGGCCTGCTTCCCCTGACCTTAGGATGAGCTTCTGGAGGGTAAGCACCCTCAGGAGAACTCTAAGGATTTCCACCTTCTCAATAAGCCCGTGCTTTCTTCTGTTGTGGACGACACTGAGTGTGTGGTTTGGGGTGTCTACCTCGCACTTTACTCACACTGTGACTGTCTCTGCCTTTGATATAATTTGTCTTCTCCTCTCTACACAGCTCCCCTAGTCTGATTGTTGGATGGTTGTGAACTGCTCCCAGCACAAAGCTTTTGCGGGGGACATAAGCCTGCGTCCTTGGGCTGACCCTGTGTGCTCACTGTGCGTACAGGCCACCCTGGGAAGCTTCCTTGCCTCCCACCTACAGGGGCAGCTCTAGTCTTCATCTCAGGGCCCTGGCTTCACAAACCCTCTGTTCCTAGTGCTCTCTCCACCACCTCCCCTATTCCATCCAGCCTGGTGTTTAAAAACAAGCCTTGTCAGAATATGCCATTCAATCGGTTTTCTTTTTTTCTTATAAAATGAGGAAGTGAGGACTAGCCTTAAGACTGCACATGAATAATGAAAGAATTCCTCCCAGCTGTTCAGGGATATATATTTTTCCTGCAGTGGAGCGAGACGGATTCCCATCGCAGCTCAGGGACCTGTTCCACGAAGCCTCTCATCTGTCATGCCCCTGGGGGAAGGGGAAGGTGCAGAGGTGTCATTATGGATGTAACTGGTCTCCGAAGGGACTGATCAAGGTTGACGCTGCAGTTCTGATGGAGCTGTGGATGGAAATTTTCCTGGCTGGGGGAGTGGGCCCCTCCACACAGCCCCCACCACCCTGCTCCGTGGCTGACTCCCGAGTCCTTTCCAGTCAGCCTGCCTTGAAGCTGAAATAAGTCCCTCCAAGATAGCCACCCAGGGAAAATACCCTTGACCTGTTCCAAACTAGATAGGAAATCAAAGCAATATTCTTCCAGTTTTGCAATAAGCCTGAACCAGAGGCCCTTAATTGTCTATACTTCCCTGTCCTGAAGCCAGCCCATCTCCCTGGGAACTCTGAGCCAAGTGGAATCAGGGTGATCTGTCCCTATAGCTGGTTTGTTACACTCAAAGGGAGAAAGGCTTGAATCCAGAAGGTAGGGCAGTCTTGTGTGGATGCCGACTTAGTCTTTAGACGAAGGAAGACAGAAACAGATCCATTTCATGAGGTGGAGAAGCTAGAAGCCAATTCCCTCTAGGCCTCCCCCTTTCTCAACCCTGGAAACCAACTTGCACAAAACTTTTCTGCTGCTAAGAGCTGTCTTTCCCTCTGTTTGCTCTTGCTTTTTCAAAGGCTTATCCGGATTGCTATGCCCTCGGCCACCACTGCTGGAGGGAGTCAGGGAAGTTCCCGTTGGACCAGTGGCTTGTCACCCTTCTGCTCCTCCCAGGTTTTCAGTTTGCTTGGGAAAAGAATCCCTCCACCTTTTTAATTCATATCGCCAGTCTTGTTCCTAAAAGGATTTGAGATGTCTGACAAAACTACTAACAACGCAGCAAGGTAGACGGTCAGGGAGCAACATCAGGCAGGGGAAATAAAGGCAGGAAAATAAGACAGCCACACGGGGCTCTGCTACCAAAGGCCGATTGATGTGCACTTGCTAATTTGATTCTGAGTTTTCCAGAAGAAGGAAGCATAATCGACGATTCCCTTCTCAGTGTCTAGGAGATAAAAGCAAATGAGTTGTTTGGGAGATAGTTCTGAAGCACCAGACACATCTCTGGTGGGATGTTTGTTCCTTCAAAGATGTGAACAACACCCTCAATAATGCTGAGTGTCGTGGGGCATAGAGTTGTTGAAAATGTTTAACTTTAAGGCTGTCTTGAAGATCACTGATGTTTGAATTCTCTGATTGTCTTAAGAACTGATGTCTTAGGGAAGTGGGTCTGAAATACATGATTTTTCTTTCCTCCTCCCTCTCCTTTTCTTCTCTGCCTCCCTCACACTGCCTTATTCTTCTTAAAAGACTTGACATTTTCTACTTTCTGGAAATCAAGGAACCTAGGCTCTGCTGCTAATTCTAAGCAGTTATCTGACTACAAGCCATGCGTCCTGATCTCTGTGTGTTTCTACCGTTGTTTGTGCACAAACAAGAGTAAATGAAACGTATCCAGTCTAGTTACTTAACCAAGTGATTATCAATTACATGCTGTAAGTGGAGGGTAGGATTTTTCTAAAGCTTGAACATGTATCAGAATCTCCTAAAATGCTTGTTAAGACACAAATGGCCAGGCTCCACCTCCAGAGTTTGACTCAGTAGGTCCAGGTGGATCTGAGAGTTTGCATTCCTCCTAAGTTTCTAATAGTGCTGTTGCTCTTTGTCCACGGATCAAACTTTGAGAACCACTATTCTAGAAAACGGAGAAGACAATGGCAACCCATTCCAGTACTCTTGCCTGGAAAATCCCATGGATGGAGGAGCCTGGTAGGCTGCAGTCCATGGAGTCACAAAGAGTTGGACACGACTGAGCGACTTCACTTTCACGCATTGGAGAAGGAAATGGCAACCCACTCCAATGTTCTTGCCTGGAGAATCCCAGGGACAGGGGAGCCTGGTGGGCTGCCATCTGTGGGGTTGCACAGGACACAACTGAATCGACTTAGCAGCAGCAGCAGCAGCATTCTAGAAAAACTTCCTTTTCCCTAAGCCATCCTAAGTTGGGCAGCCAGTTAATGTACATCTGGGAGTTCCCATCCCATTTTTTTCATGTTCAAAATGAAAAAGGGAAAACCAGCCAAAAATAGCCTCCGTCTTCCGGCTTTATTCTTAACCCAAACTAGGACTCCGTCTGGACACAGCTTAGAGTAGCTCCCTGCGGAGTCGCAGGGGCACAGATTTAGAACATACACACTCTATGCGGACTAGTGGTGGATTTTTCCACAGTTCTCCTTGGGCAAAAAACCCAAGGAGATGATGTGAAGATGCTTAGATGCTAGAGAAATTCTCAAAATGAGATCAACATTATCTGCATGTGTGGAACACATGTCAATACAGGTGGTAGGGTAAAAGATTTAATTTGCTGAGGAAAGATCCAGGCTCTGTTCCCAATACTGTCATCTGAAACTAAAAGCACTTGCTAGTCAGCATTCATTTTGGCCAGAGTCTGGCCAGTTTCATCAACTGCAGAGGGCTTAGAGAGGACAAAGAGCATGCAGGGACGTGATTTTTCAGCCGCCTAACACCGTGTGCTCCTGGGGCAGCTGGCCACTTTGGCTGCTGTGTGTTGTGTTCAGTTATATCCAACTCTTTGCAACCCCATGGACTATAGCCCCCCAGGCTCCTCCGTCCATGGGATTTTCCCAGCAAGAATTCTGGAGTGGGTTGCCATTTGCTTCTCCAGGGGATCTCACCAATCCAAGGATCAAACCTTTGTCTCCTCTCTCTTCTGATTCTTTACCTCTGAGCCACCTGGGAAGATGTTATTAAAAGTCTGAGTTTCTTCTGTTAATCAGTCTCATGTCAGTTTAATTCTTAGGTCAGCCAGAAGAATCTAGAAGGGTAGAGGAAAATTTCTTCCTGTCCAACATGGCATGTCTTTCCAGTTCAAGTCATTGTGTTTCTCTAGTCAAGGCTATGGTTTTTCTAGTGGGCATATATGGATGTGAGACTTGGACTGTGAAGAAGGCTGAGTGCTGCAGAATTGACGCTTTTGAAGTGTGGTGTTGGAGAAGACTCTTGAGAGTCCCTTGGACTGCAAGGAGATCCAACCAGTCCATTCTGAAGGAGATCAGCCCTGGGATTTCTTTGGGAGGAATGATGCTAAAGCTGAAACTCCAGTCCTTTGCCACCTCATGAGAAGAGTTGACTCATTGGAAAAGACTCTGATGTTGGGAGGGATTGGGGGCAGGAGGAGAAGGGGACGACAGAGGATGAGATGGCTGGATGGCATCACGGACTCGATGGACGTGAGTCTGAGTGAACTCCGGGAGTTGGTGATGGACAGGGAGGCCTGGTGTGCTGCGTTTCATGGGGTCGCAAAGAGTCGGACATGACTGAGCGACTGAACTGAACTTATAGGATTATATGCAGTTTTTGTAATCTGATTCCTAAGTATTTTACCATTTCTGTTGCTATTGTTAGTTTTCCCCTCTCTTCCCCCCCACTTTATATCTTTATATGTAGTCTCATTTGTATTGATGAAAATAAAGATTTCTAAATAAATGCATGCCCACTGTTACCAAAAAACAGTATGATACCACATAAAGTCAGATACATAGGTCAATGGAACAGAATTGAGAGTCCAGAAATAAACTCAAGCATACACACATTTTTGACAAGGGCACCAAGAATACACAATGGTAAAAGGATAATGTCTTCAATAAATGATGCTGGGAACATGCTATTTACATACAGGAGAGTTAAATCAGACTCATCTTACATCATAAACAAGAATCAACTTAAAAATGGATTAAAGACCTGAAATGAATATAAGACCTGAGACCATAAAAACTCCTAGAAGGAAATATATGGGAAAAGCTTCTTGATATTGCCCTGGTGATGGTTTTTGAATATGACATCAAAGCGAATATAAACAAGTGAGACTATATCAGACTAAAAAACATCCACACAGGATTTTCCTGGTGGTCCGTTGGTTAAGAAATCCCCCTGCCAATGCAAAGGACATGGGTTCAGTCCCTGGTCAAGATACCACATGCCACAGGGCAACTAAGCCTGTGCACCACGACTACTGCCCCATTGCTCCACAACAAGAAGAGCCACCACAATGAGAAGGCTGCGCACTGCAACTAGAGAAAGCGTGTATGCAGCGACGAAGACCCAGCGCAGCCAAACACAAATAATAAATAAAAATATATCTTAAAAAAGCATTTACAATCACCACAATGAAAAAGCAACCTATGGACTGAGGAAAATATTTGCAAACCATGTATCTAATGAACCGACAATATCCAAAAAATATAAAGGAACTCATACAACTCAACAGCGAAAAAAGCTAAACAATCTGATCTAAAAAAAAAAAGATCAACGGACCTGTTGGGCTGCACCTGCAGGCCTGCAAGCTTTGTAGGAAAACAACGGCATCTCACTGCAGACCCAGCCATCAGACTCATTTCATAGTGAGGCCACCATTGTCACCCAGATTTCCCTCTACTCAGACTAGGGGTGAAATGGAAGATGTTTAACAGGCACAATACAAGGGAGATCATGATCATTAAGCAGAATACAAGCCGTGGCAGCACTCTGAGATAACACCGCCCCTGCCTGAGGTCTCTGTTCTGGCCGTCCCCCTCAGTCCCCACAGTTGATGCCAAGTACTAGAGAGGTGGGTGAATAGCAGAGCACAGGGTTAATATGATGGTGCCTAGACTCCCCAGTGGCACCCCACTCCAGTACTCTTGCCTGGAAAATCCCATGGATGGAGGAGTCTGGTGGGCTGCAGTCCATGGGGTCGCGAAGAGTCGGACACAACTGAGCAACTTCACTTTCACTCTTCACTTTCATGCATTGGAGAAGGAAATGGCAACCCACTCCAGTGTTCTTGCCTGGAGAATCCCAGGGACGGTGGAGCCTGGTGGGCTGTCATCTATGGGGTCGCACAGAGTCAGCGACTTAGCAGTAGCAGCAGCAGCAGCCTCCTGAGTGGTCTTGAGTGGGGCAGGTAGAAGACAGGTGAAATTTAAGTTCTCTTCTACTCCTGTTCCCCACGGGGTACAAACCCAAACCACCAGGGACCTATCCTCCTGTCTGCGGCTTTTTATAATGTGCTCCCCCGGGTGGGTCCTCTGGCAAGGGCAAACCTGAGCCACTGTCCTGACTGATAGTGGGCAGGGGCCCCTCAGTAGTTAGCGGTTGAACTTGCGTGGTGTGGACTAGTTGCCTCTGTTGGTTAACACAGCACGGCACCAGGATGACTGCTCCTGGGATGTCAGTTACAGCAGCGGGGCTCCAGTCAGCCCTCTGCTCCTTGTGTTGAGAGAGCAGGTTTCCCATCTCAACTCTTGTTTAGGTAGTTTGTTCATCCTTCCAATTAGCCAGACAGCGGTGGGGCTGTGGACAGGTGGAAGTGCCACTGTCTGTCATTTTTATCAGCCCATTTCTGAACTTCATGGCTGGTAAAGTGGATTCCTGGGTCGCTATCCAATGTACATGGAAGTGGGGGGCGGGGGGGTTGGTCCTTACATCATACATAGCTGTTTCAGACCCTGAATAGTGATTTTCTGCATTCCTGGATGACCCAAGTAGACCATTAGTAAGGTCTTCCACCTGCTGTAATGCTCTGTAGATGCACAGGGCTGGTGCCCATCACACTGTATGGCAGCTCTGCCCACATCCATAGCTGCCCCAGAGGCCCAAGGATACTCTTACTACTTTGCTGTTGCCACAGGCCCCAAGCAAGCCCTTCCAGGTAACTGGCCATGTCCAACTCACAAGTCTTTCCCTGAATCAATATCCCTACAGCCTGTGTCCGTAACTATTTAGGGGTCAGATAACACCTAAGTATTTGACAGATAATCTCAGTCCTTGAGATTTTGTCTGTGTTCACCAGCCACCCCCATGCAGTCAGATGAGCCAGGAACTTGGGGCTGCTACTTTTAAGCTAGAAAGAGACTCTGAGGTTTAACAGGACACCACCAATATAATGGAAGAGAAAGACATCTCCCGTGGTGGTCAGCTGCCACAGGGCCCCGCATGCTGGTGGACAGCCACCTCGGGATTACCCCTGCAATTTTCCATTCCCGTCTGTATTTCTTGACATCTCAGTGCTCATGGGAGTTTCCTTGGCCTCCTGACTTGCTCTTCAAAGTTTGGGCTGCACCCTACAGGCCAACAAGGCTTGTAGTTGCCCAGCCTGGGGACTGAAGACAGAGCCCGGAGTCGGTGAAAGAGACATCAATGGATTATTGGATGGGGATCTTACCGGCCTGTACCAAAAGTTCCTGGAGTGACAGCTCATTGTGTACAGCAGCCAGCAAACAGACCATGGTGGCCACTGTTGCTACTTGGTGGGGAAAGAGGCTGCTGCTAAGTCGCTTCAGTCATGTCCGTCTCTGTGCGACCCCATAGATGGCAGCCCACCAGGCTCCCCCGTCCCTGAGATTCTCCAGGCAAGAACACTGGAGTGGGTTGCCATTTCCTTCTCCAATGCATGAAAGTGAAGAGTGAAAGTGAAGTTGCTCAGTTGTGTCCGACTCTTCGCGACCCCATGGACTGCAGCCTACCAGGTTCCTCCGTCCGTGGGATTCTCCAGGCAAGAGTACTGGAGCAGGCTGCCATTGCCTTCTCCAGGGAAAGAGGCTACTAACATTTATAGGAGGAATTGACATCAGGTTGGCTCATCAGTTACCAGGGAAACCAGCAGCTGGGGCACGTTTCTTAGCCCCTCAGATTAACGACCCTCAAGAGGTCAGGTATTTCCCTTTAGTAAACTAGCAGGTGCAGCCATTCTGGCCTGAGGATTAGAACAATCACTAGCTGGGGGTACGGGGCAAGCGTGTTTATGCAAGTAGAGTGTAGGTGAAGCTGGGACTGGCCAAGCAGAGAATGTACAAAGAGCAAGAGAACAGCCCTCTTGAGTGGTCTGACCACACGGAAACTTAACAGACATTTTTCCCAGAGAAGATCTGCAGATGGCCACCATGAAAAGTTGTTCCACGTCACTAATCATCAGGGAAATGCAAATCAAAGCCACAATGAACTATCACCTCACCTGTACGGGTGGCTATTATCAAAAGATAAAAGATAAGTGTTAGGATGTGAAGGAAAGGAAACCCTGGTAGACTGTTGATAGGAATATAAATTGGTACAGTCATTATGGCAAACAGTCTGGGAGTTCCTCAGAAAATTAAAAATAAAACTTACCAGATGACCCAGAAATCCCTCTTCTGGGTAAATGCCAAAAGGAAATGAAATCAGTATTTTGACGAGATGTTTGTGTCCATTGCAGCATTATTCACAGTAGTCAAGATATGGAAGCAACTTCAGTGTCCATCAGCTGATGAGTGGATAAAGGAATGTACTGAATTATATCTATGTATCCATTTCCTACATCATAAGTGAAACTGGAGGACATCGTACAAGTGGAATAAGCCAGAAACAGGGAGAAAAAGACCACATGATCTCACTTATATATGGGATCTTAAAAAGTTGAATACATAGAAGCCAAAAGTAAAACTAGGGAGGGAAGGCAGGGCAAAAACAGAGATGTTGGTCAAAGGGTCCAAAGTTGCAGTTATGTAAGCTGAATAGTCTAGAGAGGTAACATACAGAATGATGATTAAAGTTAGTAATAATGTATTGTATACCGAAAATTTGGTAAGAGAGTAGATGTCAGGTGCTTTTGCCATATACAAAAAAAATGGTAACCTTGTAAACAGAAATGTAATTAGCTTGACTCTATGTACATACATATCAAACATATCACTATGTACATACATAGCAAAACATCATGTTGTACATCTTAAATATATCTAATTTTTATTTTGAAAGAGTAAAATACAAATAAAGTTTTTACTTTCCCTTTCTCATTCTTTTCCTTATCCACTTTTAATCACCAGCCCCTCTCAAGGTTAACTGCTATCCTTACTTCTAAATACATGGATCAGTTTTGCATATCTAAATACATGGGTCAGTTATGTCTATTTTTAAATTTCATGCAAATGGAAGTATACAGTGCTATGTATTTTTTCTTTTTATTTTTTTATTGAAGGATAATTGCTTTACAGAATTTTGTTGTTTTCTATCAAACCTCAACATGAATCAGCCATAGGTATACATATGTCCCCTCCCTCCTGAACCTCCCTCCTATCTCCCTCCCCATCCCACCCCTCTAGGTTGACATAGAGCCCCTATTTGAGTTTCCTGAGCCATACAGCAAATTCCCATTGGCTATCTATTTTACATATGGTAATATAAGTTTCCATATTACTCTTTCCATACATCTCACTCTCTCCTCCCCTCTCCCCAGGTCCATAAGTCTATTCTCTATGCCTGGTACTATGTTTTTGGTCTGGCTTCTTTTGCTTGTTATTATGTCTGTGAGATTCATTTCGTTTGTTATATGGATGAGTAGTTTGTTCTCATTGCAATAGCATTACCCTGTATAAATATACCACAATTTCTGTGTTCATTCTACTGTTGATGGACACCTACGTTGTTTCCAGTTTGAGACTGTTACAGAGAGTGTTGCTGTGAACATTTTTGTCCATTCTTCTGGTGAATATACGTATGCATACACCAGGGCTAGGTTGATAGGTCATAGAGTAACCTCTTAAAAGTGTATGTTCAGTTTTGATATCTATAACGCCAAATGATTTTTCAGATGTAGTCTTCTTAGTCATCTGCTTACATTTCTCACCCTCTTGTCATTCTCCCTTCAAAGAACCTACTTTGCACACAATGGATACTTAACAAAAATCATTATATAATATTGTATATTGCATGTGTGTGTGTGTGTGTGTGTGTGTGTGTGTTAGTTGCTCAGCTGTGTCCAACTCTTTGCAATTCATGGACTGTAGCCCTTCAGGCTCCTCTGTCCATGGGATTCTCCAGGCAGGAATACTGGAGAGGATTGCCATGGCCTTCTCCAGGTATATTACATATGTGTGTCTACGTCTATATTTATGTCTTTCCTTCTAATAGAGTTAAATATAATAATAACCCTAGTAAGTCAACAGTCAAACATGCTATGCTCGGGCCACAAAGGGTGCAAGGTCAGTTGGGGGTGACTGGGGGAGTCCCCATTCCCACCTGAAATTTGGGTCAGCACGGGATTCATTCATCGGTGTATTGCAGTTGCCCTTTGTCTGAATTCCAGAAGTTGGTACAACTTCTTTCTTGTGTTAGTTGACCAAATGGAAGCAAACCTTTGGAAGGAAGTAAAGTTAATGAAGAGAAAGGTTATCTTTCCTCCATAGTGCTGGAATGGGAATGAAAGGGCCACAGTAGGATGCTTGGAGAAGAAGAATGAGACCTTCAGTGAAGGAACATCCAGTAAAGAGTTTCCAAGCCAAGGCTCTTAGATGGTGTATTGATTTTCCTAGAATCATTTTCATTTCAACAAACTACCCTTTCCTGAATGTGTTTTCTGATTCAGCCTTTAGAAAAGACTTGGTTTGTACAGTGACATTAGCATAGCTCTTCTGTGAACTGTCTTCCAAAACTAGGAACAAATTTCAGAATTTCTATAAATGGAAATATTACAACATTGGGGGATTTCTTTTTAATCACAGGAAAACTCTAAAATGTGTACTGTAATTTGCTTCCATCTTGACTGGTCTCATGCGCAAATTTAATGTCACTAAGAAACATATTATTTCTCATTGATGCCAAATCTCTTTCTTAAGCTATTAGTATCCAGAAACTCTGTGTGCTCATGAAAAGGGCTAGAATTTGTGACTTTAGCTGATCACCTACCTGTTTTCAGTTTCTATTGGAAAATAGAGCTCGATAGTCACAGTCCAGGATTTCTTACAGTGAAATTGTGTGTATGTGGTGGGGATTCATCAATCTACCTTTTTTCATAAGGGATATGGGTGATTCACACTGAATGGCAACATTGAAGGTCTTTAAGTTAAGTAATTACAAAAACTGCAGATTCCAAGCAGATCTGTACATGTGTATCAGAGAATACTACAGAATTTATAACAAAGTTGATATTTTGAAACCAAATCAAGTCATTAATAATTTAAAAGAAAGAAGGATGAGTCTTAAAAACCCTGATCCACTTAAGATAGCATTGATGACTGACGGCACACTGATAATAAATAAATTGTCCTTTTCAAAAGCTATGGGACTTTATGCATCCATGTTTGGGCTTCCCAGGTGGCTCTAGTGGTAAAGAACCTACCTGCCAATACAGGAGACATAAGAGACGTGGGTTTGATCCCTGGGTTGGGAAGATGCCCTGGAGAAGGGTGCGATAGCCCACTCCAGTGTTCTTGCCTGGAGAATCCCACGGACAGAGGAGCCTGGCGGGCTACAGTCCACCGGGTCGCAAAGAGTCAGACACAACTGAGCGACTAACACTTCCACTTTTAAGGGATTACTAGTAAGAGCCCCTTGTATGTGTGCTGTGCTCAGTCATGTCCAACTCTTGGTGGCCCTTTGGACTTTCAGCCTATCAGGCTCTTCCGTCCATGGGATTTTTCAGGCAAGAATACCAGAGTGGGTTGCCATTTCCTCCTGCAGGGGAGCTTCCCGACCCAGGAATCAAACTCATGTCTCCTGTGTCTCCTGCATTGCAGGCAGACTCTTTACCACTGAGCCATAGTACCCCTTAAAAAAAAAAAGTCTTTGTAATTATTCATTATTTGCCCTGAGAAGAACCAAGAAAGAACTTGGGCTAGTTCTTGGCCCAAAGGGAACCCTACACAATGCAACAGTTGGATGTAGACCTTCTGAGAATCAGAGTCCTATATTGCTACAGAAATAGGAGTGGAAGCCCCAGTCTTCTCTGCACAAAAGTTTAAATGGGATGGGTTAAGAGACATGCCCTGAAAGAGCACAGAGTGCAGTGCTAGCTATGTCTACACAGAAACCCAGTATCAGCAGCCAAGTGAGTTTGGTTGAGACTTGGGTGTGAGGTGATCAATTATCATGCATGTGATAGTGGGGTGAGTGTGGGTGTTGAGGGTAGCAGCCTAGGTTGGGAGAGGCCAGGTCAGCACACTGTCTGACAATTTCTAGTCTTCTCTCTAGGTGATTTTCAATCACCTGTCATAGCGCATATATACACTTAATTATCAAATAATTTCCTTAAAAGGTAATCAGCAACCCAGGAATTGATTTACAGCTGAAGTCAGTTTCCATGTTATTTGCTTCCAAATATATATATTTCAAAGCTCTGCATGATATACAGAACCATACAGAGATCAGAAAATATACAAAGATCAGATCCTGTCATTTGTGAATTTGGTGATTTATACTATTTGAATCACCACTTGAAGGTGTGTTATCTTACAAGTCTTATGTATTCTCAAAATAAAGGAGGCCTTCGGATACACAGGTGTCCAATTTCTCTCTTTTTTAGCTACCTAATATATTTTGCATTAATCTCCACTTTGCCTTTCTCAGTCCTCAACCACTAAGCATTAGTCTAACCAGATTCCCAGTTGATTATTTTTTAAACGAGTATGCTTGTGAAGGTTGCTTATAAAGATAGTTGCACATCCTGAGCTCCTGCAGGAAATCAAAAGACAGAATTAGACATGAGCCTCCCCCTCTGTGCTCACCATGAAAATATTAAATAGGCTAGAGGCATGAGGAAGGCATAAGAACACACACCTTTGTAGTTGGGCTTTTCCATTAGAACCTGCAGATCCGTCTACATTTGGTGGAATATTTTTACAAATGTGTTTATTGACTGAGTTTTAGAAAGGTAGGTGTACCTGTGGTTTATCCTATGTTAGCTACCAGTAGGCTTAGGATTTCTGCCTCATGTGTTAACTAGATGTCAGGGACCTGTCATGCTAGTAAGTGATGGAAGGCCACCAGGACCGGAGGAAGTGCCTAGTGTGTGGACAGCTCTGTAATTGACTTGTCGACATATCTAGTTTGGTCTCAGAACAAAAATAGACAAATTTAGAAAGTCTGCTTTATTTCTGTGGTTGGTATGTCTTTATTCTTTACTCTGAAGTGCTAAAGAATATTCTCCCAAACTGCAAATTTTAGCATTCCAACCTGTTGTAACTGCATTAGAAGCTGTCAAATACAATTAATTCATTCTACCCCTAGGAACAGAACTTTTACAGAGCCACTTCCAATACTGGCAGGGGGAAATATGAACTTTGCTATCATTGCCACTGAAATGTCTTGTACCCTTCCAAATGCTTGGGGTCTCCCAAAGCTTGATTGGAAGATGACTGGTGAGGTGTGAAAGTCTATTGGAGAGTGGCAGGCAGGAAAGAGAATGTGTGGGGTAAGAGTTGGCGAAAGAAGCAGAGAATTGAGTAGAGGATGAAGCTGTCCTGATGATGGAGTCAAATCCTTGGAAAAGTGGAGAAAGCCTGTAGCTCAGAGAACCAGCACCAGTGTACTGACACACCTGGAGGTAGAGCGGATTCTGGGATCAAGAGTCCTTGGTAAAGAAGCCTTCCTCTTCACGTGTGTGTCTACTTTTCACATACTCAGTGGCAAGGGTGCCTTTGCAGTCTAGGGAAAGGACAGCGCAGCTAGCAATTAGTCACTATCTCTGCTTCCAAAAGGACTTCTCTCCCTGAAGGAAGATGGTCAGCTTGATGTCTCTTGGCACTTACTGCTCAGAGTTATAGTCAGAGAAAGGGAACTCTTCACTCTAAAAGTCCTAACACTATCCCTATTCCCATCATCTGAGTGGCTCCTTTTGTTTTTGTAAAGGATGTTTCATGGAAGGTCTTTATCTTCATGCTTCTTGCAGATAAAGCTTTCCACTTGTTTCTAACCACACTTCAGTGGCAAAGAATCCAAGAAAGATGATGAATTAATTAGTGTTATTGACTTCCTAAAAGGGTGAGCAGTTCATCTCACAGAGTCCAGTAATTTTCCAAAGCGAGGGGAAAGGGTTTGTGCATGTAGACACGTGCATATGTAATGAACTTCTAATGTATAGAATGTACCACACACTGGGACCATGCTTAAAAAATTAAACAGATTCTCATTTAGTTCCGTCACATAGCCAATCAAGCCTGGAAAGTGGCTAACAGTGCTGGTCAGTTAAGCAGACGCTAATACGAGTGCCAGAGCTAGGGTGACGGTGGCTTCTCATGTGTGTGAGACAAACACCCCAACAACACGCCTCGTTTTAGTCCATAGATTGAAGCTTTTCTTCTCCATCCAGCCTCACTGCTCCAAGCAACATCTCTTAACTCTTTAATTCAAGTCACTAGCAATACAATCAACACAGTTGGGCCTCATTTCCTGTCTCTTTTTCTCTTTTCTTCTTTCTTTGTTTCTTTGCATGGCACCTTGGGGCATACAGGATCTTAGTTCCCCCACCAGAGATGTACACTCCTACTCCCTGCTGTGGGAGCACGTTGTCTTAACCACTGGACTGCCAGGGAAGTTCTGTTTCTATCTATTCTTAAATTGATATTCTGGGGAGTCAATAAACAATCAAAAGCAAAGCATCATGAGCAGTTTTCAGAAAAGCAGAGCTCCTTGGACACCTGTGGGCTTCCCTGGTGGCTCAGACAGTAAAGAATCTGCCTGCAATGCAGGAGACCTGGGTTCAAGCCCTGGGTTGGGAAGATCCCCTGGAGAAGGGAATGGCAACGCACTTCAGCATTCTTGCCTGGAAAAGTTCAAGGACAGAGGAGCCTGCTGGGCTAGAGTCCATGGGATTGCAAAGAGTCGGACACGACCGAGCGACTAACACTTTCACTTGGACACCTATAGAGGAGGAGTGCTTTCTGTATCTAGATTAGTTATATGTACTTAGGAACTAGGTGGCAAATCGCCCCATTCTCTCCCTCTCCTTTCTCCCCTGAAACCCAATCGCATTCCCCCAACCGCGTGCCTAGACATATCCACCATCGCTCACCCTAAAGCTGGGAATTAGAGCGGCGAGGGGAGAGTCCATCTGCCCTCATTACCAGTTTTGACCTTGTTTGCTGGCCGTGTGTGTGTTAGCGTGTGGGTGTCTGCACGTGCGGATTTCTTTATTCTCTTTGCATGTACCTCTAATTGATCTTGAAAAGAAGGGACAGTTAAAGAAGACGTTAAGGTGAAATGAAGCCATAACTGCAGCTGGAGACTTTTATTAAGTGTGGCAAAGTTCCCTGGGCTGCGCTGAAATTGTTTATTGATTTTGGTATGGCTGGGTGCTCGGGAGTAATCGCCCAGAATGCCGCTAGAGAGAGCGTCTTGTTAGCTCACGCTCGGCGTCTCCTCAGCACAGCGCTCACTCTGGAGCTGGCCTCTTTAACCTGTAAATAAATACCCCAGGTTAACTCCTGAGGTGCCTTGGCCTGGGACCAGAGCTGCTTCGGATCTGAAGTTGCGATCTCCAGCAGCGTTCAAAGACTGTAATGGGGCTTATGTTCCTCCCTTGGAAAAGGTGGTCTTGAGGGGGAAAGAAAACAGGGTTAGACTTGACATTAAAGACATTTCTTGGTGTGTTTGTCAGTTTCATGGGCTTTGTCCATGCCTGGGCCTTCCTGGTTTTCCCATCGTTCTCTCTAAACTTGCTCTGGAGTATCAGTAGGGCTGCTTTCCCACAAACAGTTCTAGGTAGGGAAGCTGTATGGCAAGAACAGGATGTATACACGGTCATATGGTCCACGCCCTGGAGCTAGTGTAGAGGGGGGAAGAAAAGGCTGGTCCAAGAACATGTGAGGGAGGGATCCAGCTGTGGGATGAGAACCAGGATGTCTGTGGCAGCTGGAAAAGGGCAGGCTTAACCCTGGAGCATCCCTTCTCCAAAGATTGGTAAGGTTAGTGTCTTTCAGGGGTCCCCAGGTTGACTTTGAATAGAAGTACATTCCTGAAGGTACTTTGCTTCAGAATTAGGATTGGCAGTGATGGGGAACTGCCATCAATTGCATTGATGGATTTTATTCTACATCATCCAATAAAATACCCCCCATGGTTTTCTTTCCTTTCCTTTGAGATCCTTCTGTAATTCCCAGGCATCGTTTTTTTTGCAAACTCCATGACCACGCTACTCACAGCACTGGACAAATGGTTCCAAAAGAGCTACAGGGCACAGGGGAGCAGGGGTTTACATTAATGTCCTTTGGATCTATTAAAATATCACATTCTATGAATTATTTCTTCTCAGTTATTCCTAAATAATCTCTCTCAAGATGCTGATGTCATGTCATGTCCTTTGAGAATCTCTCTGTACTTGCCTGTTCTTCCTCACTTAATACTTTTTTTTCCCAAACAGTAACATATTTCCTCATTCCATTCTGACCACAATGAGGGTTTTTTTTTCCCCACTTTGAGTTATCAGTCATCAGTTCCTATGAGTTATCCTATCTGTCCCTATCAGTTATCTGAGAGAATCAGAGATTCTTTGGAAAGTGTTGCATTCTGAGAAAGTTCTACAGTTTTCTACCTCGTCCCTCCTGAATGTCATGACAGCTGTGCCCAGTGTCTGAGGGGATGACTCTTCTGCCAGGGGAGGGAATGAGATGAAAGATAAACACAGAGAAGACTTGAGTTGTCCCTAAATCACTACTGATTATGCCTCGTCACTGCCTTTTCATGCCCCTACTTAGCCTCCTTCAAGAGGGGATTCATATTTGTGCCCGCATCTTACTGGTTAATATTGGTCAAGATTAAGGAGGAATGTACAACTATTAAGATGAAATGGACCATAAGTTAACTCAATGACAAATATTATTACCCTGAAATCTCAGCATAATCAAAAGATTTCTAAACCTAAGATGATATCTTCTTTAACCTCAAAAACTACTCAATTGAAAGAGTGGGGTTTAAGCAGTCCTTGGGCCAAATTTGACTTGTAGAGTTGTGATTTGTGTAGATATATGACTTAAATAAATAGCATTGTTAAGATTGAACATAATATCTTCTTCTTTGGAAAACGGCACATATCTATAGGAACTTTTTTTGTATCAAGCAGACTTGTATTCAAATCCCAGGACTACCCTTACATCTGATCTTGAATAAGTTATTTAACTCATGAGTTCAAGTTTTCTTATGTAAAATGGAGATGAGGCAATTAACCAAGATCCTGTCGATGTTTTCTGAAACAGGCCAGATGGTAAATATTTAAGGCTTTGCAGACCATATGGTCTTAGAGCTTATACTCAACTCTGTTAGTAGTAAAACAGCCACAGACAATACGTAAATGAATGAACATGACTGTGGTCCAATAAAACTTTATTTACAAAAACAGCCAGTGGTTGGATTTGGTCATATTTTGCCGACTGCTACTATAGATGAAGTATTTGGCAGATGATCTGGTATTCATAAATATGAAGCATCTTCCCTTTCATTGATCATAGAATAGTTGGCTAATACTTAGACTATATTCAGCAAACTGGTGTGTCCAGTATGAAAAATTAATTAAAAAAAAAACTTCTAAAAGCTTGTACTATCGATCCTAAGTTGTAGATCCGTTCTATCTTCCTAGTTAATTTTGTCTTTTCTCCCTAAGCTTGAATGTCACAGACCTCATTCCAACCCCTTCACCCACCCATTTGGCACTGGGTTACCTTGGTCTTCCATTACTTCCTCAGCCCACACCTTTTAGAGAATTCAGAATTCCTGTTAGAATTCCCCAGTCTATTGCCTCCATTGGAAAGAGTTATTTTTGACCTGCCCTGACCCCGTCTTGAACAACAATAAAATGGGGATTGGGAGAAATGTGACACAAATCAATAGGTTATCCCAACAGACATGATCTCTGAAGCTGTTTTTTCTCGGACACTTGCAGCAGTAACAAAGATAAATAGCGACTCCCTCACATGGCCGTCTGAGCAGTAGGTGGCTCGGTGGATCACGATGTGACCTCTAGTCTGGGTGAGCAGCAAGTCTGAGCAGGATGAGGGACAGGGAAGAGCAAGGATTCTGGCCACAAGGAGGGAAAGGGAGATGGCCAGAGGATGTCCGACATCTCTGTTTCTAGTCACAGTTGGTACGCGTGGGTTTCCTGCCTGGTCTTCAGCTTGCTTTGCTCACTCACTCACCCGCTTTCCCGTTCATGCTCCTCCCCTTATTTACAGTCATTTGATAAACATTTCTGAGCACCTGCTGGGCACAGGGCACTGGCAGGATGTCTCAAGCACTGATAGTGGTGCTAGGGTTCCTCTGCCTGATCCTGAGGCAAGTGAGGTTGAGAATTGAATGCCATGGCTGATTCTAAGACCTTGCAGACAGGGCAGGGGAATATAATGCCGTGCCTTTCTCTTCCACCTTCCTGAATACTGGAGTTAGTAGCTATTCCCTTCTCCAGGGGCTTTTCCACACCTGGGAATCCAACCCAGGTCTCCTGCATTGGAGGCAGATTGATTCTTTACCATCTGAGTCACCAGGGAAGCCAGCTGGGTACTGAAGCTGGCTGAAGAGTGATCAAGAGCAGACAGGAGAGATGAACGAAACTCTCCCGCCTTTTGTGTGGGTTGCATGCTCCTTTTAAGCTCCTGTGGTATAGTGAAAGTGAAACTAGTAGTGATGATAATTGAAAAAAAAAAAGTGGAAGTGTTAGTCATTCAGTTGAGTCCGACCCTTTGCAACCCCATGAACTATAGCCCACCTTGCAACCCCATGAACTACAGCCCACCAGGCTCCCCTGTCCATGAAAGTCTCCGGGCAAGAATACTGAAGTGGCTGCCATCTCTTCTCAGGAGGATCTTCCCAACCGAGGGATTGAACCCAGGTCTCCTGCATTGCAGACAGATTTTTACCACCTGAGCCATCAGGAAAGCCCAATGATGGTAATAGTTAACAGGACTATCAATCAGTTGCTATCTACAAGGTATATTCTAGCCGTATTACCTATATTTACTCATTTAAACAATCCCATGAGGCAAGCATAATAATCATTCCCATTTAAACAAGAGGAAAAAACCAGCAGAGGCTAATTCACTTGTCATCACATGACTAGGATGTGGCAAAGCTGGGAGGGGAGGCCAGGCCTGGTTCATCAGCACATTTATCTCACTGTGTTATAAGTGTCTGATTACATTTCTGCTTTCCCAGCTCGATTGTGAATTTGTTGGCTGTATAAACATTCAGTTAAAAAAACAATTTATAAGACATAGCACATATACAGAGAATTGCACAAAACATAAAGGATAAAGTGCAACGAATTATCGTAAAACAAAATTCTGTGTTCACTGCCCAGACATTGCCAGCAACCCAGGAAATTCCCTCCATTCCCTCTCAATCCCTACCCCTCCTTTTCCCTGCAAGCAACAATTCCCTTGACCTCTAGCACCACTGTTAGTCTGGTCTATTTCTGAACCATAGCAACTTGGGATCATAACATAAATTCTCTTTTGTGCCTGGTCTCTTTTGCTCAGCTCAGGTTTGTTACGGTTAGCTGTAATTAATTTATTTTTACTTGGCTATGTACTCTATTGCAGGAACTTGCCCAACGGTTTATTTATCTAAACTATTGTTGATGGATATTTGAGCAGTTTTTAGCTTTTGAATATTATGAAAAGGCTTGCTATAAACTCTAAACATTTGTGTCCACGTCTTCGGTGTTCCTGTGCACACATTTTTCTTAGCTGTGGATCTAAGAGAGGACTTTCTGAATCAAAGTGTCCACTTTGTTTCTACAAGTTTCCCTCCCCCAGCATTGCATGACGGTCCCTGTTGTTTCACATTTCTCTAGAATAAAGATGTCAGGTTTTTTTTAAATAGATGGAGGTAACTCATTTCGGCCTTAATTTGCATCTCCTGGATTTGTAATGAAGTCAACATTTTCTTCTTTACTGGCTCACTGGAATATTCTTTCTGAATTGCCTGTTCAAGTATCTTACTCATTTTTCTTTTGTGTGTGTTTGGCTTTTAAAATAACTGATATGAGGAAGTTATATGTTTGAATGTAAGTCCTATGCTGGTTATATCCTATGCTTGGTTAGAATCTTCTCTTGCCATGTTGCTTGCTTTTCACCGTCGTGATGGGGTCTTTGATGAAAGTTGGAGAACAGGTCCATCAAAGTTGGAGAACAGTTTCTTAATTTTAGCAAATTTAAATATATCAATCTCTTTCTTTATAGGCAGTGCTTTTTTCTTACATACTATCCTCTCAAAGTTTACTAGCCTCTAAAAGTTTTGGTGCTCTGTTTTTGTTATAGTCCATTTGGAGTTGATTTTTGTGTATGATACGAGGTAAGGGTGGTCTTAATTTTCTTTTTATTTTCCTTACTGAAATTGATTTCACCCAGCACCATTTATTCAAAAGACCATCTTTTCCCCACTGTTCTGCAATATCACTTTTGTTGTAAATCAAATGACCTTATAAATATGGGTCTGTTTCTGGACCCTATTTGGTTCCACTGGCCCATTTGCCTATCTTTGAGCCAATTCTATAAAATCTTAATTATGATGGCTTTGTAATGTCTTATACTCAGTGGATGAACTCCACCCAGATCTTACCTGAATCCTATATTTTGGTGCCCAATGCCTATCACAGGACTTGGCATGTTATAGATATACAGCAAGTATTTGTTGAGTGAAGGGGCCCTGGTGCTGGTTTCTGCGGAGTTGCCACTGTGGAAGGCCATGGGAAGAGGATGGTTTCACCCCTCTTCCATGATGGAGGCTGGATCTAGAGGGTGTTTTGGACCCCTGGGAGTTTTGTTGGGGTAGTAAGACTTTATTGTATATATTAGGCATACGCACAAAGGCCATGGGGATTAGTGGAACTGAGAAGCTCTGACAGTGACTGGCATTAAGGGTGGGGCAGAAATGGTGGGGGAGTTAGCTGCGTGCCCTTGGCAGTGACAATGGCCTCCAGATGTGCCCTGGGGGAGGCACAGCGTAGAAGTGTAGAGAGCATTTGCAGACTGAAGCTTTCACCGAATCTAACCCCAAAGCTTTCCAGGCCACTCACAGGGGCTCCTTAGTCTGGAACTGGGCCTTGTCTCAAGCAAACTGACGGGTTCCTCCTTGTCTCTCCATCTCCCAGTGCGATTGTGGGCGTGATCCTTATTTCAGTCACGACTTCCCTGACTCTGGTCTCTCCCCGCCCCTGACACCACCTTCAGACGGTCACTCCTCTACCCCAACACTCGTCATTTACAACATACATTCCAAACTCCTCAGACTGGACTTTAAACCTTTCCATAATCTAACCCCTAAATACCCAGTTTTCCTTTTCTCTCCCAACTATTCTCCGGTTAGTTTGCTGGCATGTGTGCCAAGTCGCTTCAGTCATGTTTGACTCTTTGCGACACTGTGGATGATAGCCCGCCAGGCTCCTCTGTCCATTGGATTCTCCAAGCAAGAATACTGGAGTGTGTTGCCATGCCCTCCTCCACGGGCTCTTTCTGACCCACGGATCGAACCCTCGACTCATTTGTCTCCTGCGCTGGCAGGCAGATTCTTTACCACTAGCACCACCTGGGAAGCCCTGGCTAGTTTACTTATCTACTATACATAAAATGCTCACTTCCAACCCCAGTTTCATCCTTCCCCAAACCCAAGTCCTTTCTGACTATTTCAGCACCCTGTTCCCCCTCATTTCTGAAACTCTTCCTGTATTTTTATCCAGTATTGAAAAGCTGCTTTTTATGGTTCTTCCCATAGATTGAGCAAAAGGAAAACCAAGATTTTTTTGGTAGCTGTATTAGTTTGTTAGGATGAAATGGTTAGATAGCATCACTGACTCAATAGACATGAATTTGAGCAAACTCCAGGAGATACTGGAGGACAGAGGAGCCTGGCATTCTGCAGTCCTTGGGGTCCCAGAGTGACTGGACAACAACCACTGTATTAGTCAGGGTTCTCCAGAGAAACAGAGCAAATAGGATGGATGCACAGATAGACTGATAAATAAGAGGAGATTTATTAACTGGCTTAGGCTGTTAGGGAGCTGAGAAGTCCTACACTCTGCTGTCTGCAAGCCAGAACCAGGAAAACTGGGGGTGTAACTCCAGTTCTAGGTCCTGGAATGTGAAGGTCTGGGAACCAGGAACTATGATGTCTATGGCAGAAAACAATTGACATTCTTCTTTCAGGAAGAGAGAGGAATTCACCTTCCTTTACCTTTTTGTTCCATTCAGGCCCCCAACAGATTCCCAGGTGGTACTAGTGGTAAAGAACCCGCCTGCCAAAGCAGGAGACATAAGAGACACTGGTTTGATCCATGGGTCAGGAAGATCCCCTGGAGGAGGAAATGGCAACCCGCTCTAATATTCTTACCTGGAGAATCCCATGGACAGAGGAACCTGGCGGGCTACAGTCCATGGGGTCTCAAAGAGTCAGACACGAACGACTGACCGACTAGGCACACACGCACCCTGGAGAGGGTGAATCTCTTTACTGTTTTCTGAATCGAATGTTAATCTCTTCCAGAAAACACCCTCCCAGACACACCCAGAAATCTTGCCGTATCAGTTATCTGGGCATCCCCTTAGGACTGTCAAATTGACCCAAAGAAGTAACCATCATGGCTTCAACAATGAAATACCACTGACTTAAATAACAGCATTTATTTCTCATAGTTCTGGAGGCTAGAATTCTAAGATCAAGGTGTCAGCAGTCTGGTTTCTTCTGAGGCCTCTATGCTCGGCTTGCAGATGGCCACCTATATACTGCGTCCTCACAGGGCCTTTTCTTTGTTTGCATGAGATGGTGGGACCTCTTTGTACATGCAATTTCCTCTTCTTATAAGGATACTAGTCAGATTGGCTTAGGGCCCACCCTCCCAGCTGCATTTCAACTTATCACCTCTCTCTAAAAGTCCATATCTCCAAATCCAGCCACATTCTGAAGTACTGGGGGTTAGAGCTGCAACCTATGAATTTAGGGGGACACGTTTTAGCCCATAATAGTGATCAGCCAACTGGGGCTACCCTGGTACGATAAAGAATCTGCCTGCAATGTGGTAGACCTGGGTTCAGTCCTTGGGTTGGGAGGATCCCCTGGAGATGGGCATGGCAACCCACTCCAATATTCTTGCCTGGAAAAGTTCAAGGACAGAGGAGCCTGGTGGACTATAGTCCACGGGATCACAAAGAGTCAGACAAGACTGAGTGACTACGCACAGCACAGTGGCCAACTCACAGTGGATAAAGCCAAAGAGAGAAGTATCACCCCTAGAATCTGAAAAGTTGTGGTTGATCAAATTGTTAGAACTAGGTCCAGGTACCCCATTTGTCTAGAACCTTATGCCTTCCCTTCCTCATCTCCATGTCTTCTGTGCTGACATCATTCCTTTCCTTGGTGGCAAGATAGCTGTCATAGCTCTTGGCTTGTCTTCTGTCCGCTCAGCAACTCTAGGAACAAGAAATCTTCTATCTCAGAGGTACCAGGAGAAATCCCAGGACCAGTTCTCATTGGCGCTGACTATGTACCCCTCTCTTCACCAATCACTAAGATTCTGATTAGCCTGACCTTGGCATTCCCCACATACCCCCTGCTCCACTCAGTTCAGTTCAGTTCAGTTGCTCAATCGTGTCCGACTCTTTGCAACCCCATGGACTGCAGCATGTCAGGCCTTCCTGTCTATCACCAACTCCCAGCATTGACTCAACAATTGAGTCAGTGATGCCATCCAACCACCTCATCCTCTGTCGTCCCCTTCTCCTCCCACCTTCAATCTTTCCCAGCATCAGGGTCTTTTCCAGTGAATCAGGTGGCCAAAGTATCAGAGTTTCAGCTGCAGCATCAGTCCTTCCAATGAATATTCAGGACTGATTTCCTTTAGGATGGACTGGTTGAATCTTCTAGCTGTCCAGGGGACTTTCAAGAATCTTCTCCAACACCACAGTTCAGAAGCATCAATTCTTTGGCACTCAGGTTTCTTTATAGTCCAACTCTCACATCCATACATGACTACTGGAAAAACCATAGCTTTGACTAGATGGACCTTTGTTGGCAAAGTCCACTCACACACACTGCTCCACCCACACAAACACACACAAAAGGTGGAGTTAACCTGATGAAATGACAGAGATTGAAGGGGACAGTGGTTCCTTGTAGAAAAGCCAAGACTTTGTTATAAAGAAGGGCAACAGGAGGCAGAGTAAGAAAATAAGAAATACCCATTTCAGCCAGCTTCCTATCCATCTTGTTTTGATCCACACATTAACCCCAAAGAGGTAGATTTTGTTTATTCTCCTGTTCACAATAGAGAAATGGAGGCTCAGGGAAGGTAAGTCAAGTAGCTGGTAGGTTGAGAGCTAGATATAAGTTCCGAACTATCTGACTCCAAACTCTCTACTATACCATCTTCCTCAACTGCCAGGCTGGGACTTAGCTTTCCCCTTCCTCCACAATTGGCCCAGCTGCAAGAAGCGTTTTTTTTTTTAGTCAGGGCTGCCGTCTATGGGGTCACATAGAGTCGGACACAACTGACGTGACTTAGCAGCAGCAGCAGTCATGTCTGACTCTTTGCAACCCCATGGACTATACAATCCATGGAATTCTCCAGGCCAGAATACTGGGGTGGGTAGCCATTCCCTTCTCCAGGGGATCTTGCCAACCCAGGGATCGAACCCAGGTCTCCCACATTGCAGGCAGATTCTTTATCAGCTGAGCCACAAGGGAAGCAAGACGTCATAGATGCTCAGGAGATGACAGAGGCCAGAGGCAGGTGGTAGTTGGTTGCACGCTGGGTGTGCTGCCAAGTATGTTCAGCCTGGGGGTGTGGGGGCAGGTATGGCTCCGGACCGGGAACAGAGGGTGTGTGAGCCGAGGAATTCTGGGGTGAGACAGTGAGGGGGGTAGGGAGGAGAGAATTGGGAGGGACCCACAGGAGCCGGTCAGTGAGTGGATCCAGTATAGCTCACTTCCCACGGCTTTGCTTGGGGGGCTCTCCTGGGAGACCTACCTGCTGCCTCCTATTTCTTCCCTCTAAGACTTGAGTTTTGCTCCTTTAATGAGGGTGGGTCTACTGGTTCCTTCAGATCGCTCCCTTTGTTCTTCTTCTTCATAGATGCTTTTCCAGACTTCTGAACACTGGAGTGTTAAATTAGAGATGGCTCAGCTCACTACAGTAGACTGGAGTGCTTAAAAGATCAGCCTGGAGGTGGTCTCCCTGGTTCTGTCGCTTAGTTGCTGTGTGGCCTTGGGCAAGTTATTTAACCTCTCTGGGCTTCTGTTTCTTTCTGTGTCAGATGAGGAGAGAAAGAGGGTGGGTGACCTTAACAGAGCTAAGCTGCTAAACCTTCTCAGCACAGGGTTCCACTTACTGTATGCACTCAGAAATAAACACACCAGGTGTGGCTGACTCAGCCAGGGAAGCCTGGCTGGGGGCGGGAGGCGGGGGGCGA
>SJYQ01093180.1:287633-315184 GCA_006410935.1 Redunca redunca
GGGGGGTGCTGCCCAGCCCAGAGCAAAGACCCTGGTGAGCAAAGGTGAGCTGACTCCTTGTTCAGAGCATTCCTGCAAACCCAACTCAGCGTTACTGCCTCCTTTGGGGGAGAGCTCACTGGCAGGTGGTCAGGGTTACGTCTGAGTTCAGTTTCCTTGAAGAGAGCTTAGAATAGGCTTCTCAGAAGAAGTGAGTCATAGGGAATGATCTGAAGAAAGGAAAGTTGTTGATTAATAGGGTGGCATGATACTTCAGAGGCTGACCTCCTTAAAAATTTAACTGGTATAAACAATTTTACACCCCCTTCCCCGCAATATTAATTAAGTTCCAAGGCTCCTCTGCCTTGGAAGTCTATATCCACTGATAATCCCAAAAGCACCTTTGATTTCAGAATGCACATGTATGTATATATATATTTGGCAGTAGATTTACTTCCAAATCATGTTTGCAGTTTAAATTAATATGGAAATTAACCCTGAAACCCCAGACCTAGGTTTTACAGATCTTGAACTACTCTAAAATAAATGTTGAAAATGCGAACTGCATAAAAAATAAAAGCTGATAGTTTTAATTTAATTTCATCTCCATTAAAAATATCACAAGTGATTTATTGAGCTTTTCAGAGTGAAAAGGCATATGCTCTGTTATGAGCACGTGCCGCTTACAGATGCAGGTTGTTAGAATGAAAAATGGTGCTTTTGCCAGATGCCAGTTTACGGCTGGATCCCAACCAGGAATAAAGTTTTGTGGGTTTCACTTTAATGATAACCTCTGTGAACACATATCTTCGTGCAGAAACATCTCATATCTTTTGCCATATGTAGCTGCATGCCGAGTTTTGTCACATTCCAGATTCTGGAGAGAATACATTTCAAACCATCCTTTAGCGTGGATCTGAGTTTCTTCACTCACAATATGTACTGAACACTCACTGCGTGCCCTGCTCTGTGTTATGTGTTTACTGGAAGGGTGGATAAAGAGAGCAGATGTAGTCTCTGCCTTCATGAAAATAGTAGCTTGGGGATAAGGGAGATATGAGAGGAATGAGCCCAGATGAATATGTAATTTGGAATAAGTGCTTGAGAGGGAATTTGGGAGGGGGGTTTAATTTGGTTTGCAAGAGGCCCAAGAAGCCACCACTGAGGAACTGACCTTCAGCCTGAGATGCAAAGAAGGGTGAGGACTTTGCCTGTTCATGTACACAGGTTACTTCTGCACATGTGTGTTACTGCGTGTCTGCAGGAAGGTTGCAATGATCCTCACATGCCATGTGCTTAGCTCAGGTGAGGGGATGGGGCTTTATGGGCAGGATTCTAAGCGTGCGTCATTCCCAGCTCAGAGGCTGTCACCGGCTCCCAGTCACATTCCTGATAAGTGGCACAGCTGGGGTTTGAACCCCTGTCCCTGCCTCAGAGCGCACGCTCTTTCTCTCATACCACGAAGCCTCTCAGAAAAGAGGCGCTTTCTCCCCCACTTACATTTCCAACACTTCATCGAGGGCCTCTGGGCAGGCGGTTGGAATTTCATCTGCCTTCTTCAGTTTGCATTGAGACAATGGGTCTTTCTCTTTCCCCGAGGAACACTTTGGACCACAGGACCCCCTCTGAGGCTGTCTGTCCACGAGGCAGCTCACATGGATGGGCAGCTTACAGAGGGCAGTTGTAACCAAAGCTGAGGAGTTCCTTTGGATGCTGAGAGGTTTCTTTATAGTGTCTTTCTTCCCAGCTAGAATCCTGTGGAGATAATTCCATCACCAGCTGGGGGAAGAGCGATACGTCTGGAGGCTGAGGATAAGTGGACCCGCCTGGGGAGCAGAGAGCAGGTTGGGAAGTGCCAAGTGTCAGTAGGATGGCCACACCTGTGGGGTGGCGGGAGACTTGGCCTTCTGAGCCCCAGGGAAGAGCAGCTTCAGGCCTTTCTTCCTTTTTTCTTTTTAACTGACATTAGAAAAAACAATTCAAGTATAATTTACATATAATAAAGTGAGTAGCTCTTAAGCTCAGCTCCATGGATAATGACCATGCGTTTCCAGTAGTCATGTATGGGTGTGAGAGTTGGACCATAAAGAAGGTTGAGTGCCAGAGAACTGACGCTTTCCAACTGTGGTGCTGGAGAAGACTCTTGAGACTCCCTTGGATGGCAAGATCAAAGCAGTCAGTCCTATGGGAAATCAACCCTGAATATTCATTGGAAGCACTGCTACTGAAACTGAAGCTCCAATTCTTTGGTCACCTGATGCGAAGAGCTAACTCATTGGAAAAGACCCTGATGCTGGGAAAGATTGAGGGCAAGAGGAGAAGGGGGCAAAAGAGGATGAGATGGCTGGATGATATCACCGGCTCAATGGACGTGAGTTTGAGCAAACTCAGGGAGATAGTGAAGGACAGAGAAGCCTGGTGTGCTGCAGTCCATGGGGTCACAAAGAGTCGGACCCAACTTAGCAACTGAACAACACCACCTATGAAATTGATATGATATAGAACAGATCTGTTATTCCAGAAAGTTCTCTTATTCCCCTGCCCTCACCCCACCATAGAAAAACCGATGTTCTGACTTCAGTCATTGTAGGTTAGTATCATTACCATAGGTTAGTCACCACAGGTTGGATTTCAGCTACATGAAATCATGCTCTATGAAGTCTTTTGCGTTTGGCTGCTATCATTCACTGAACAGAATCCCCATCATTCACTATCATCCACTTGTTTATTCGGTTTTAGTTGGTGGACATTGGGTTGTTTCCAGTTTGGGATTGTTATGAGCAAACTGCTATGAATATGTGTCAAAATCTTTTTATAGATCCGTGTTTTCTTTTGGGTAATTATCTAGGAGTGGAAGTGCTGGGTCATAGGGAAATTTATTTCCTTTACTCTGGCTTCTAGTGAAAGAGTAGCAGCGGGGAGATGGACCCTCACCGCTCATGGCTTTGCTGTCTTTTCTGATAAACTTCAGCGGGTGTAGTGTATCCAGGTCCTGCCCCTACTCTGGTGGTGCTGATCAGACAGCCCTGAGCAAATGCTTGTGGACGTTGCTCTGTAGGGTGCCTCTGACTAGCAGGGCTGGCTCTGACCCTAAAATCATCTTTCCTTGGCTTCATTTCCTATCCGTTCTTTTTTTTTTTTCCTTTTGGCCGCATTGCAGCACATGGGGTCATAATTCCCGGACAAAGGATGGAATCTGTACTCTCTGCCCTGGAAGCACAGACTTTTAACCACTGGACCACCAGGGAAATCCCCTTCTGTCCAGTTCTCTAACCGGACGGTTAGGTTAGGTCCATCTCCACATGTCTGATGCAGCAGGCAGTGGCTGTTGTATAACTGGCAAGCTTTGGAGTCAAGCAGATTTGATTCTGTCTCTGGCTCTGCCACTTACTAGCTGAGTGAAACAAGCAATTGCTTAACATCTCTGAGCCTTGGTTTCCCAGAAACTGCTGAAAACATGGAGGAGTAGTTACAGAAATTATAGCAAGGCAGCCAGGTATGACCATGCAAGTTGCTCAAACCCAAAGGGACCAGCCCACGCTGTGCCCCATGGAGGGCTGTGTCACCATGGAGGAAGGGGCATCTTTGGTAATTTGTCTGCCAGAGGGAGGAATTTTCAAGTCCCCCCCCTAGAGTGGGTATCTTGTAATTCATACAAAGATAGCTGTAGTCAAACTATAAAGTGTACAATGTTTCACATTTAGAAGGTGCTGAATGAATGGTCCCTCTTACAATGCAAATTCTGTCAGGAAGATTCTTGGTTGCAGGCAACAGAAATTGGCTGTGGCTCTCTAATGGGTAAAAGGGAATTTTCTAAAGGGATATCGAGGCTCACAAATTTGTTAGGGGCCAGGAGAGCCAGGGACTGTGGAGCAGGAACTCCGACCAAGGCCACCTGAGCAGGAACTGGCAGGTCTGTGCCCCAAAGTGAATGCTGAGATAAACACAGCCTCCAGCTGCCCCACACACTTGAATCGCTTGCTCCAGGGAGTGGGGGTCCCACTGGCCAATTTGAACTCACCCATCTTCGCCCATCTTTGAGGATGGGTCAGAAGAGTCAAGATTGAGCTTCCTTAATGATGGACATGAGTTTGAGCAAACTTCTGGAGATAGTGAAAGTCAGGGAAATCTGGCATGCCGTAGTGTATGGGGTCGCAAAGAGTTGGACACAACTCACTGACCGAACAACAACGAACAATGATGGGCAGGCCCTCCTCTACCCCTAGGATGTCACCCTGTGGGCAATTCCCCATTTTGATGGGCAGGAGTTCTCTTTCCCAAGAAGGTATCCAATGTGAATTTTCCTTATTGAGATAATAGCAAGAAGGGGGATTATATGCTGGACAGCCAATAAAATGACAAATTCCCTATTTAGGTCTGTTTTGAGCAATGGAAGATGTTCAAATTTATGGCCAGGAGTCCTCATCACTTGGTAAATGAAGCCTAAGAAATGCAGGAGTCTGTTAAGCCAAGTCTTCTCTTAAATTGCCCGAGGGACAAAAGCCCTCAGACAGAGCAGGGAACAATGTCTCAGTATTTTCCACTTTGATATTTGGAAAAACATTAATTATTATTTTAAAAATGCAGAATCACCCGAAGAGACGCCATTTGAGTTCTTGGAGGGCTGCCTGCTGACTTTCAGAGGGTTTGTTTGTCATATTAGTGACTGTTATCAGAGCAGAGTGAAATGTGCCTGAGAAAA
The DNA here is from genome assembly GCA_006410935.1 of Redunca redunca. NCBI lineage: Eukaryota > Metazoa > Chordata > Mammalia > Artiodactyla > Bovidae > Redunca > Redunca redunca. The sequence goes on from SJYQ01093180.1 coordinate 292,315, forward strand.
CAGTGAAAATGGTAATGATCATGGTGGTGGTCAAGGCTGATTAGAGGATGCTGTTGGGGAGAGTTGAAGTTTTGATTTATAGCTTTCAGTTCAGTTCAGTTCAGTTGCTCAGCAGTGTCCAACTCTTTGAGACCCCATAGACTACAGCAAGCCAGCCTCCCCCATCCATCGCCAACTCCCAGAGCTTGCTCAAACTCATATCCATTGAGTCGGTGATGCCATCCATCCATCTCATCCTCTGTCATCCCCTTCTCCTCCTGCCCTCAATCTTTTCCAGCATTAGGGTCTTTTCAAAAGAGTCAGTTCTTCACATCAGGTGGCCAAAGCATTGGACTTTCAGCTTCAGCATCAGTCCTTCCAATGAATATTCAGGGTTGATTTCTTATAGGGTCAACTGCTTTGGTCTCCTTGCTGTCCAAGGGACTCTCAAGCGTCTTCTCCAGCACTACAGTTCAAAAGCATCAATTCTTCGGTGCTCAGCTTTCTTTATGGTTCAACTCTCAAATCCATACATGACTACTGGAAAAACCATAGCTTTGACTATATGGAATTTTGTTGGTAAAGTAATGTCTCTGCTTTTTAATATGCTGTCTAGGTTTGTCATAGTTTTTCTTCCAAGGAGCAAGTTTCTTTTAATTTCATGGCTGCAGTCACCATCTGCATGATTTCAGAGCCCAAGAAAATAATGTCTCTCACTGTTTCCATTGTTTGCCCATCTATTTGCAATGAAGTGATGGGACCAGATGCCATGATCTTAGTTTTTGAATGTTGAGTTTTAAGCCAGCTTTTTCACTCTCCTCTTTCACTTTCATCAAGAGACTCTTTAGTTCTTCTTCACTTTCTGCCATAAGGGTGGTGGCATCTGCATATCTGAGGTTATTGATATTTCTCCTGGCAATCTTAATTCCAGCCTGTGCTTCATCCAACCCAGCATTTTGCATGATGTACTCTGCATATAAGTTTTATAGCTTTTGCATCAAGGAGTCACAGGCATCTCTGTTTCAGACTGTATTGGCACCTGATACTAACCATTGGGGTGGGTTACAGAAGGACTGAAGACTAAGTTTTGGGAGGGGTGCAGATGCCAAGAATGCATTATACATTGTGTGGTGCAGTGATGATGTGGTAGGGTTGGAGATAAGTGTAGGGTGAGCACTGGGATTCCAGTTCCTAAAGAAAGAAGGTCAGTCTTATGGGGCAAGGGAGGGAAGGTTCTAATGATGAGCTTCATGTCTTGGGTCTTTCCAGATGGCCCTAGTGGTAAGAATCTGCCTGCCAGTCAGGAGCCATAAGAAACTCGGGTTCAATCCCTGGGTCATGAAGATCCCCTGGAGAAGGGAATGGCACCCCATTCCCATATTTTTTCCTGGAAAATTCCATGGACAAGAGGAGCCTGGACAGAGCAACAGTGTCATCAATGTGTCCCAGCTGCCCTTAGGGCTCAGGTTATCAGGGCAGACCTTTCCTGATGGCAGGAGAGGGCACAGAGCCTCATCCCAACCACACTGATGGCTGCACCGTATGCGGGTGGTCCAGGAGAGGAGAAGTGGAAAGAGGGAGGACGGGTGAGAACTGATTGGTACTTAAGCCACCGAGGCCCCTTTCTCTAAGCAAACAGCCCTGGCAGAGTCGCAGAGAGGCCTGAATTCCGTGGTGGCCTTGGCTGCACTCCTCTCTTCACACTGGCGGTCTGTAAGCAGAAGTGGCTTCTCCCTCCAACCCTGGTTTCCCATGTTTTTTGCGTTCTGAAGAGACACCCCATCCCCAACTAACTGGAGCATGACCATGATTATTATTCTTGCCTGGAGAATCTCATGGACAGAGGAGCCTGTCAGGCTACAGTCCATGGGGTCGCAAGAGTCAGACACGATTTAGCAACTAAACAAACCAACCAACCACCTTCTACATTGCTAAGTCACTTCAGTTGTGTCCGACTCTGTGCAACCCCATAGATGGCAGCCCACCAGGCTCCCCCGTCCCTGGGATTCTCCCGGCAAGAACATTGGAGTTGGTTGCCATTTCCTTCTCCAATGCATGAAAGCAAAGTCGCTCAGTCGTGTCTGACTCTTCACGACCCCATGGACTGCAGCCCATCAGGCTCCTCAACCCATGGGATTTTCCAGGCAAGAGTACTGGAGTGGAGTGCCATTGCCTTCTCCATTGGACTTCCTTAAACTTGCCTCACTGAAGACATCCACACAGTCATTCGTTCCCTCACCCATTCCTTCATCCCACAAATATTTACTGAGCACTGCCATATGCCAGGTACCATGCATGCGGTCCCCACAGGTTTGGCAAGCAGTCCTTGCCCTCAAGAAACTTACAGTCTGGTGGGAAAGCCAAATCACTCTCTCCTATAGCTCCCCCAACCCGCAGACATCCATGCTATTCTCTCTCACCTCCCGTCCCCCAGTGCCTACGGCAGGAGCCCCTGAATCCTCCCCGCCAGCCAGATACCACGATGACAACTGCTGGGCTGCTCATCAAAGACTCCATTGAGAGCTGGTCCCTGCAGGCAGAAAGCAGCAGTGTTAGTCCTGAACCTGACCTGGGGAGCATGGCTTATTGTCAGCATTATTAGGACAGCGCTTGACAGCCGGTATCTGTCAGCTCTCCATTCCTCCCTCCACCCCTACCCGCAACATGCACACGCAACCTCCCAGTGTCACTTCAGTTTGGAAAGCATGGAGGGAGGGAGGTGGAAAGAGGAGCCAGGCATCAGGCTGCCAGTTGACCAGGGATGGGGGTCAGGTGTGGCCAGAGGATGCAGGCAGCTGTGCTGAAACAGCCCAGGGGCGTATTGCCATCCCCCCCCCCACCTTGAGGATGAAGGGAGCCGGGGTCACAGTCCCTCATCTGCAGCTCTTCTCTCTGCCCATGCCGTATCCTTGTTGGGGGGCTGCACTGGGTCTTCATTGCTGCTGGTGGGCTTTCTCTAATTGCAGCAAGCAGAGGTTACTCTCTGCATGCATCGTGCGGGCTTCTCATTGCAATGACTTCTCTTGTTGCAGAGCGTGAACTCCAGAGTGTGCGGGCTTCGGTAGTTGGGGCGTGTGGGCTCAGTCGTTGTGGAACACGAGCCCAGCTGCCCCTCGGCAGGTGGAATCCTCCCAGACCAGGGATCGAACCTGCATCCCTTGCACTGGTAGGCGGGTTCTCAACTATTGGACCTCAGCCACAGGAAAGTCCTTTCTGCCTGTGCTTTTGAAGAGGGTCGTTTTCTTTCCTAGACCTACCGTCAGAATATGTCTTCTCAATGTCTCGTCCAGCAGAAACCATAGGTCCCACTGTAGGAGTAGGGTGACGAGAGGAAGGGGATGTCCGGGTTAAGGGTGTGAGCTGCCAGAGACTGATCTTCAGGGAGGAGAAACAGCGAGCATAGGATGGTGAGTTAAAGCTTTGGGGTCAAACACACCTGGATCTGAGATCCAAATATGATCCAGTGATTCCATTCCTAGATGTCTTCTGAAGGGAAATGAAAATATCTGCCCACCTGAAGACATGTATGCAAATGTCCATAGTAGCATTATGCATAAGAGCAAAAGAGTGGAAACAATCCAAGTGCCTATCAACTGATGAATGGACAGATAAAATCTAATGTATCTATACGGTTGACTACAATTCAGCGACACGCAGGAGTAGAGTGCCAGCTCGTGCTACAGCGCGGATGAACCTGAAAGCATTAGCTGAGTGAAGGAAGCCAGATGCAAAAGCTCCCAGGTTGCGTGATTTCATTTATCTCAAAGGTCCGGAAAAGGCAAATGTCTGGATACAGAAAGTAGATGAGGGGTTGCCTGGGGCCAGGGACAAGGGGTGGGGTGGACAGGGAGTGACTGCAAGGGGGGACAAAGGTGATCTTCTTAAGGAGGTGGAAAATGTTCTAAAACTAAGCACAGCTTCATAAACTTACTAGAAATGGTTAGATTGTGCACTCAAAGTGGGCAAGTTTATGGTGTGTAAATTATACCTCAGTAAAGCAGCTTCAGAAATCCTAATTATGCCAATCACTAGCTGACAGATCTTGACAAGTTACTTTATGACTGAGTATCCCCTTCTGTAAAATGGGGATAATGATACCAACCCCATAGTCTCATTGTGAAAGCCAAGGGGCCTGATTCCCTGGTGACCCAGAGGTTAAGAATCCACCTTCCAGTGCAGGGGATGTGGGTTCGATCCCTGGTCATGGAACTAAGATTCCCACAAGCAGTGGGGCAGTTCTCAACTAGAGAAAGCCTGGGCTTCACAACTAAAGAAAGCTTGCATGTGCCACAGTGAAGACCCAGCGTGGCTTAAAAAATAAATAGATAAACAAGCAGCTCTTGCTACTATTCCATTCTTAAAAAAAAGTAAAGACAGATACCAGGAATCATGGCTACCAGTGAAATTACAGACTTTGAGGACTTGAAATGTTACCTTCTCTCCCTGTACTAGGTAGATTTTTTTTTTTTAATGGTCTGTCTCCATGTACATATCTGAATGTTTCTCTGAATACCAAGGCAGCTGGTTTAAAAAAACCAACTCACACCAGCCAAAAGCATAATGGAGTTGCAGCTCTTATACCAATATTGACAGCAAGGGGGGTGAATTATGCTGAAGGGAAAGCAAAGGAAACCCTTGGGGTCCAGGTGGTGACTAGTGGCCCTTTCTGTTCCAGCTCTTCATTCTTATTTATGAATCCAGGAATGTCTGTGAAGTTTACTATGAGCCACAGGTAGGCTGAAAGATCTTTCTGTGAGCCAAGACCCTCCTCATTGCCAGAGCAGAAACAAAATGCAGACTGGCAAAGAAAAAAGGAAATATAGCTCCCAGGTCCAGAGATAGAGTGGGACTTGAGTTTGTCTGGATCTGGGGTCTCCAATGAAGTTGATCCTGGGCCCTATACCTCTTAGCTTGGCTTTCCTCTTGCATTAGTTTTATTCGAAGGAAACTTGCCCCTCTCATGGTGACAGCGGGGTTTTCAGCAACCCCAACGTCATAATCATTCAGCTTAACAACCCCCGGGGAACTATAATTCTTCCCCAATAGTTTCAGCGAAACCCCCGGGTCCACTCTCCTTTGGTGCACCTAGACTTCATGTGCATCCTGAACCAGTCGCTGTGGCCTGGAGAACACAGCGTGCTGATTGCTCAGACTGGGGTCACATGTCTGTGGGTAGGTGAAGTCAGCCCCTCACACGCATTGATGGAAAGGGAAGGAGGGGAGCTCCCTCAGAGGAAAACAAAGAAATTCTTACCAGGGGAAAGAAGAACCAGCAGGCAGAGAAAACATAGATGTCCACTCTGACCATCCACCTCGGGCCCTCTACCTTCCTTGTGCAGGTCTTGGAGAAATTTCGAAACTCTTATTTGGGGAACTCCTTGGCCCCTCTTTCTCCTTGGTTTGATAGATCTCCTTAGCCTGCTGTTTCCCCCAAAGCTATCCTCCTATTCAAGCCTCAGTACCGGTTAGCAACTTTATCTTTCTAAGAGAATGTTAATCCTACTTCTCATCGGGCTTATTTTCAAAGCGTTTGTTTCAGCACTTCACTGGAAACACAGTATCTGCATGATATATTCATGATAAGGAATATAACCCCAAAGATTTAACTGGCCAACTCTGATAAAAAAATTTTTTTTTATTTCAAAATGTAATTCACATGGAGACAGTCTGGAGCACTTAGAGTGTGATCGCTTCCCCAGATATTCCAGACTGCAACCCTGGGCCTAGCCAGAACTACCCAAGAACCATATGGCTACTTCAATCGTATAGTTTTGGTTCCCTGTACAACCATCTCTTGGGAACATGCCCTTGGCTTTTGCTGAAGTGTGCTATAAAAAGCTGTTGTATTAGTCAGGATATCCCAGGCCAAGATGCAACAACAAATAAACCCTGAGTCCTCAGGGGTTTAGAACAATAAAGGCTGACTTTGTGTTCACCTTGCAGTTGGATGTGGGTCAGGCGATCTTTCTCCCAGAGAGACTCAGGAATCTAAACTGCTTCTACCTGGCACTTCAGCTCTCTGATTTCTTGTCTCTCATTCTTAAGGATGAAGAGGCTGAAAGGAATGAAAACAGTGAGTAGAATTCATTGACACATTTTTTTCCTGAAAATTCAGCTGCATGATCCCAAACTAAAAGGGAGTCTGGGAAATGTCATCTCCCCGAGTACCCTGGAGGAGAAAATAGGTTGGTGAACCTAGAGCATTGTCTTGGTCACATTCAGTTCAGTTCAGTCGCTCAGTCGTGTCCAACTCTTTGTGACCCCATGGACTGACTGCAGCATGCCAGGCTTCCCTGTCCTTCACCAACTCCCAGAGCTTGCTCAGACTCATGTCCATTGAGTCAGTGATGCCATCCAGCCATCTTGTCTTCTATCCTCCCCTTCTCCTGCCTTCAATCTTTCCCAGCATCAGGGTCTTTTCCAATGAGTCAGTTCTTCGCATCAGGTGACCAAAGAATTGGAGTTTCAGCTTCAGCTGTCACATTAGGTGTAGGAAAAGCACAAGCCTATTTGTTATAAAAAGGCTGTTGAGACATCGGATTAAGTATAACAGATAGAAACACGTGCATTTATTGCGAGTCCTTCCCCAAACCCAGCTCAAAGTATGGTAAATGGATTTTCCAAAGCTATGAACCCTTAAGGACAAAGAGAATGAGAAGCAGACAATAGCAATTAGATTTTGGAGGGAGGCTGGAAATGAACAAACAAGTGATTACTGGCTACTTCCAGGAAAGCTGAAGCCTAGGTCAGGAGTGGGGGTAGAGGTAGGAGTTTGACAGAGGAGCCCAGAGGCAGGTTAAGCCCAATTCCAGAAAGGTTTAGGTGTCAGAGGCACAAGGTAGTATTTGGAAAGTGAGCAAAAAGATGATGCTAAAAACAGAAGGACTGGTTTATATTTGGAGAAGTACCCTCCTAGACACGTGGGCAACCGATTTCTCTACCCCACCCCAACAAAAGAAGAGAGGTTTATCTTCTAGAGAAACTGAGCCAGAAGGGCTCTGGACTTCTGCCTCTGGATACCCCTTAGGGCAGGGGTCCCCCGTGGACAACAGAAGCATTAAGTGCAAATCGGCACACCGAGGGTTAACCTCCTCTAGGCCTTTCCCAACAGGATCCCAGAGCTCCAGCAGTCAGGTTTGTTATATAAACCAAGCTGGAGAACGACAGTATCCTCTCTGAGGAAACCCATGAAACCAAGAGACCTCAGGAGCTTGCTGTTTCCTTTACGGCAAGGTGCCCTCTCTCAGACCTTAGCTGAGCTTCTGCTGAGCAGCCCAGAACACCGTCTTACTAACGCTGTGAATCTTGTAATGAAGGGAACGTCCTCCTTTGCTTTGTCTCTGGAAAATGCAACTCCAAATATTCTGCCTAGCTCAAGAAGTTGTGTGGAGCACTCTGGTAACGTATCTCTGGACACTAAATTCCTTCCTGAGTTCATGCTTCCCAGGTGGTGCTTGTGGTCAAGAATCGACCTGCAAGTGCACGAGACACAGAGTTGAGGGCTCGATCCTTGGGTCAGGAAGATCCCCTGGAGTAGGAAATGGTAACTCCCTCCAGAATTCTTGCCTGGAAAATCCCATGGACTGTGTAGCCTGGCAGCCTGAGGTCCTTAGGGCTGCAATGAGCCGGACATGACTGAGTGACTGAGCACATCATTTCAATATCACCCTGGTTTCCATCCATTGATCCACTCAGTCATTCTTTCAGCAAACATAGGTGGACTGAGGGCACTTTGTGTACCAGACAGCAAAATCAGTGTAGGGGTCCTGGACTTCCTCCTCTTGTCCCTACACTCTGGCGCTGTGTGCATTGTAATAGATATCCTCAAACACGTTTTGAAAGTATATGCAGGTGTACAGTTGATAGAAATGAACATATACAAAGATTAGAGCTGATTATCCCACTGTGATGCTGGAGAATAGACCTCACCGAGAGGGCTAAATTCTAGTGATGTCTTAGTATACCTGCCACCACGGATGGTTAGGCGGGGGTTAGGGGGTGGGATGCGGGTGCATGGTGTAGGGAGGGGTGGGTTGGGGAAATGTGTGCCTTCTCCTAAAGGGACCCCATACCCTGAGGAATTTAAATTGGAGAGAGACAAAGGAAGGGGCTCACAGTCTTCCTTCTCAGGTATCTCTCAGGAGAGTCTTTCCTCTGAATTTAGGCTCCTAGGCACCTGAGTTACCCTGCAAGACCAGGGTGTTACAGAAAATTGCCAGCCCGTTTCAGGAGTGACAATTTAGGTCCAGATACTGTTTCTCTCAATGGCTGATATTTGCTGTGAAAGAGGGTCTCACCACCCAGACTCACCCTCTACCCCACCACCGTTGGCTGGGTGAGGCTGGGGTGCGCGGTTCACAGAGACAACATGCCTCTGGGATGTATAAATATATGCTCTGTCCAGGTGGGTCTGAGGGCCTGGCTTACCTCCTGGCAACGCTAGCAGGGTGGCCCCCCGTGTGTGTGCACGCATGCACAGGCCCACATGTGTGCACACACTATGGGGAGGTTAATAGAGATCTACAGCCCTAGTTACCATTTGCTTCCATAAATAAATATATTAAATAGGGAGGCCAAATTTATTTCCAGCAACAGCTTGCTGGCTACACCTCCCCCTCTTATTCACAGTTCTCACGGCAACCCTAGCCTCTTCCACCACCAACCCCCAGGCATGATTTTCTCTCTTAAAATTTTATTTTTAATTTGTTGTGATGAATGAGTGACACCTCTGACAGCCGATTCGCGGAGATTAATAGAAACGACACAATATTTACGTCGGCGCTACGAACAATTATCCTGCCATCTATCTCTGAGATTATCTTCCTGATTGAAAACTACTCATCCATGTAATCGGAATTATTTGGAATTAGAAGGGAATTTATAGCCCCCCTGAAGCACACTCTCTCCCCTGGCGTCTACAACCTGGGGCTCCATCATTCTCTCGTCCCTCCTCGGGGCCTTGGCCTTCTCTTCTGTCTTGGCGATGAGCAGCGAAAATTCTCCTCTCTTCCAGGAGGCCCTCTTGTCAGGGCGGGGGGCCTCTGGTGTGGCTCGGGGGCTGTGTGATGAGGGGTCTGGATGCGGGGGTCGGTGGGAGGGAGCCTCTCAGTGATGTTGGAAGAATCAGGGGTCAGCAAGGGTGGCTTGTGAGCTCAAGACAGATGAACACAGTCTGGAGAAAGAGGTTAACGTGAGGGTGGAGAAGAAAGGTGACTTTGGGAGGTGCACGGAGTCACAATGTGCCAACTGTGAGGAAGCCCAAGAAGCAGACTAGGGCTCTAAGAATGATGCTGGGATTCTGGTGGAGGGGCCCCTTAAGGAGGCTGAGTTGGGTAGTCCAGAGCTAGACCCTATTAAGGACCACATTTGGGTTGCAGGGGTGGGGGGAGCGGGGAGGCATCACAGCTTGTGCAGATCGTGGGAGGCCAGGGAGTGGGATTCCGTGTATGAGATGCTGCCGCTGTGTTCTTTGTTCTCTGCCAGCCCCTGCCTGCTCGCCCAGTGGCTATTAAATCAGACAGACCTCAATCCGACTCCTCACGCTGCCACTTTGAAGCTGTGTGACCCCAGGCAATTTTCGGAACCTCTCTGGGCTTTAATTTTCAACCTCTAAATCTCCAATTTACAATTCTCCTGCTACGAGTGTGCACGATCTATAAATTGAGGAGAGGACCAGTACCTGCCTCACAGATGTGTTAAGATTAAATGAGATGATGTATGCAGAGTGCTTGGCACAGTTCCCTGTATACAGGAAAGACCCAATGTATGTGGACACTACACAGGAGATAAACATAAGCCCTGGACCCCTTTAGGAGGTAAAGACCTGGGCTCCAGGAATAGCCCTGCTTGCCAGGTTCCTTTCGCTGCCCTTGGCATCCTCATCCTGCTGACCTGCAGCCTCCTGCTCCCCTCCCCCTCTCTAGTATGTGCTGATACCTGCAGCTGCAGAAAGCAGGCAGGTCCTTGATTTGATGGGTGCATGTTACTAGCTCAGAACCGCTTCCTGGTAGTTCTCCTGTCTTCTAATCCTTGTAACTGCTCATGTGTATTGAACATACACTTCCCAGCCACTGTTTTAGGTTCTTCACCAGTATTTAATCCATGTAATATCTCCATAGGCTGAAAAAGTGGAAGTGTTAATTGCTCAGTCGTGTCTGACTCTGTGACCTCACAGACTATAGCCCACCAGGCTCCTCTGTCCATGGAATTCTCCAGGCAAGAATACTGGAATGTGTAGTGATTCCTTTCTCCAGGGGATCTTCCTGACCCAAGGATCAAACCCGGAACTCCTGCATTGCAGGCAGTTTCTCTCTTTTTTTAAAATTAATTACTTTTTAATCGAAGGATAATTGCTTTACAGAATTTTGTTGTTTTCTGTCAGACCTCAGCATGAGTCAACCTGCAGGCAGGTTCTTTTACCATCTGAACCACCAGGGAAACTTTATCCCCACAGGCTATGTGCTATTAATTAGTAACATACCCATTTTACAGATGAGGAACCTGAGGCCCTGGGAGGTTAGATAACTTGCCAAAGCCACATGGCTAGTGTGGTGGGCAGCCTCTAAGATGCCCTCACTGGTCTTTACCTCAGGCATTCACACCCATCCTCTGTCCTTGGATACAGGCTGGACCTGTTCATCTTGCTTCTAGTGAACAGAGTAAGATAAAGTGATGGATGCCACTTTAGAGATTAGGTCCTAGAAGACTGTGACAGCTGTTCAGTCTCTTCCTAGCTTCGCTCAGGCCCCTTGCTCCGGGGAAGCCAGCTCCTGAGCTGTGAGCTGCTGTCTGGAGAAGCTGCAGGGAATTGAGGGCAGCCTCTGTTAACAGCTCATGAGGAGCCAAAAACTGCCAGCAATGCTGGGAGTAAGTTTGGATGAGGATCATCCCCAGTGGGGCCCTGAGGTTTCTGCAGCACCTAGTCAGACACACTTTGAAGGTCACCTTATGAGAGCTGCTGAGTCAGAGGACCCAGCCAGGAAGGTCCAGGCCCACAAAACCAATAAGATAATTAATTTTTGTAAGCTGCCAAGTTTGGGGAGAATTTGTTACACAGCGGTAAAGAACCCATACAGCTCATAATAGCTGAGTCTGTATTTGGACCTGGGCAACCTGACTCCAGAACCTATGCTCTTGACCACTTTGCTTCCTGGGCCCTGAGGAGTCCTCTGGAGCTCAGCCACTCAGATCTTCAGTCCCGTCTGAGATGGGCAAGCAAGCTCACATGGCTTTTCACGTTATCACAGATTCAGACTGCTCTTAAAGAAATGTCCTGGTTTGAGAGAATAGCACTTAAACGTGTATATTTCCATATGTGAAATAGATGACCAGTGCAAATTCGATGCATGAAACAGGGCACTCAAAGCCAGTGCTCTGGGACAACCCTGAGGGATGGGATGGGGAGGGAGGTGGAAGGGGCATTCAGGATGGGGGACACATGTACACCCGTGGCTGATTCATATCAGTGTATGGCAAAAACCACCACAATATTGTAAAGTAATTAGCCTCCAAATAAATAAATAAATAAAAAGAAATGTCCTGGTGAGAAGTAACTTGCAAACACCACCTGGACAATGTCTCATCTTGCTTAGCCCCTTAGGGTTAATTTAACCCTGTCTAAGAGAAAAAGGAGAAATATATATTGTTTAGGTCTAGAGAAGCTTTCTTCTTAAGGTGGCTGATAGGCAAGGAATGGGGCTTCCCAGGTGGCACTACTGGTAAAGAATCCACCTGCCAATGCAGGAGAAATAAGAGAAATGGGTTCGATCTTTGGGTTGGGAAGATCCCCTGGAGGAAGGCATGGCAACCCACTCCAGTGTTCTTGCCTGGAGAATCCCCTGTACAGAGGAGCCTGGTGGGCTACGGTCCATAGTGTTGCAAACAGTCAAACCCAACTGAAGCGACTTAGCATGCACGCAGGCAAGGAAAGAGCTCGCCTTGGTAAGAAAGGGGGTGTCATCAGGGGGCCCTGAGGAGAGGAATCTGGGATAGCATCCTCAAGAATGCTTCCAAGCCAAGGAGGCCTCCTGTAGTCTATAACAAGCACTCAAGTGCTGGCAGCAGGGAAATGGTCCTTTACCTGTCTCACGTTGGAGCCCAAGCTTACCCCACAGACATGAGCTCATCACCTCTGTGTCATGGAGAACCTTCTTCCCTTCAAGGACTCCCATCCACACCCAGTCCCTTTCCCCCTGCCTGTGTCCAGTGTGTCCTGGACGCCTAACAGGACCGGGCAGAAGAGACAAGGGAGGAAGCAAACGTGAAACGATGGGGACGGTTACCCTTTCTCAGGAACCACTTCGGATGCAAAGTGACGATTCTGCAGAGGACCAGGGCAGGGCCCAGGGACAGACACTGAGCCTTATTTAAAAACGACAGTGAGATGTCTGTATTTGTTTGGCAATGTGGATCGTGGGGGCAGGGGGCGCCGCGGTGGGCCCGTCGGGGTCTCAGCCACCGCAATCCGAGACCCCAAGCTGATCGGCATGAACTCTCCTCTCCTTGGGCAGCACCTGGCGCTGGAACAAAATCAGCCCAGAGCAAGTCCTCAGAGAGCAGGCTGCCTCTTCTTGAGAGGGGCCATGGGGAGGGGGGTGCAGGCGGGAAAGTCATCAGGGTAACCAGCCTTAATAAAGGTAGAAGATGAAAGGCCAGAGGGGTGAGCTGGAACAGGGGGGTCGGGGCGGGGGTGGGGGTGGGAAGGAAATGATTGCTGGAGAAACAGATGCGATTGAACAAGACTCCTGGAGATGGGTTTCCCTGCCTTGGTCCAAACGCAAATCCCTGTGCTCAGATTAATTAGCAAGGAAATATTTTCCTGTCTGCAGAAAAAGGCTGCTGGATTGCCAGTGGGACACGAGGGTGGGCAGTCTATCAACTAACTACTAATTAGGTTACTTCCCACTGCTGTTGACATGCTGGGGACACGTTCCTGGGCCAAAATAAAGGAGGAGGGAGGAGGGGAGAGGAACAGAGAGAGAGAGAGAGAGGCACAGGCCAGGATCCTCTCCGCTCATTGTAGGAGGCTATTGGCTGAAATTAGAAAGGAGACCTGGGTCCAAAACCCAAAGGGGAGCTGACAGGAGAGAAGCAGTGCTCTGATTAGCACACAGCACTTGGCCAAGGACCGCGCTTGGGCTTTCATTGTGCGAGGCTTTCTAACTCCGAAAGTATGCATAGAATGCCGAGTCACTGGGGAGCTCTAGGTGGGGATTTGAATGACGACAATAATGACAATGGGTGCTTTTTGAGTGTTTCCTACCTCCCCGTAGCACTTCATTCATTCAAGTATGAAATGAGGGATGGGGAAAGGATGAGAGATTGACATTCATTTTCCTCGTCGTTTCTCGGAACTAGGGAGAAAGTATTTTAGCCCCTTTTATAGATGAGGAAATTGGAGCTCCGAGAGGTGAAGTAACTTGCCCGTAGTCATACAGCAAATAAGAAGTAGTGAAACTGAATTTCGAACCTCAGGTGGTCTTGATTCCAGTCCTGCCTGCCCTTCATCTCTGTTCAATGGATAATGCATATTCAGTAAAGACCTTGTCTTCCTTTGCTCAAGTTCCCTAATTCTATCCTCAAGTCCGCGAAGCATGTTTTTCAGTATGTCACATGCAGGAACTTTAAACGTCCTGCAGGAGGGCAACCACTGTGTTTCCCAAGGCCTGAAGCCCCCATCTAGCGTCCACAGGGAGGCTTGGCCAACCCTTTTCAGCGGCAGCGCCCTCAGGCCATCTACATTGTGCACGGGAGGAGTTCGCTGGTTTCCTCACGTGCTCTCTTTGCAGACAGGGCAGTGAGTGAATCAGCTGCGGTGCAAAGTAGCTCATGGCTACGTCCTCTCCTGGGCCGGTCCATCCTCCACCCTGCACCCTTTCCCTGTGAGCAGAGTGGGACAACAGGGTGCCACCCTTCTGCTCTCACCTTCTGCCGGGTGAGTTCTGGTTGTTTCTTTAAGCTCCTTCTGCTGTAAAAGTAGCTGTTTGTGGTCTGGCGCGCTGCAGTCCATGGGGTCGCAAAGAGCCAGACCCAAAGAGCCAGACCCGACTTAGCAACTGAACAACAACAACAGTTGCAGCCTGTGGACAAGCTGGTAAGTTTCTTGAGGCCAGAGACTCTGTCCTGTTCACCTTTGTGTTCCCTGAATGTAATATTGTCCCAGGAACCTCATGGTGAGTGTTCCATGAACGTTTGTCGAATGAGGGGGTAAATGCCTGGATGACTTATTTGGCTCATATCCAGCCTGCCTCCAAATGTTTCCCTAATTTGTAGTATTGCACCAGACACCAGTACTGGAGGGGCTTAAGTCTTTGCTAAGTATGGCGGGAAGATGACAGTGCCCCCAAGGTGCCATTTAACCCTGTGTGCATCCAAGTTCCCTCTTAACACTGAAAGAGTAGGGACTTTGGATCAGAGGGGTTGCTACTGCTGCAGACCGTAACTAGAGTTCGGGCACTACTGGGCCTTTGAAGGCAGATCCAGACCTGAGGGCCTGGCATGGGGGAGACTGATGGCTGGAGTAGGGAGATACATCAGAGTGGCTGGGAACGAAAGAGTGTTCAGAAAACCTGCTTCCTCGGAGCGAGTCGTGTGTGAGCAGAAGGAATCTATCCACAGAGGGGTGAGGTTGCGGAGCAAGTGGGTTACCTAAAAATAGCAGCATTGGTTTCCCACGTTTGGAGGTGTGTCTTCTGTGAATCATCTTGCCTGGTTTATGCACGTTTGCTTATTTATTGAGGGTCAGAGAAAAGAATCAAATCATTCACCTGAAGATGGAAATCTACAACTCCTTCTACAATGAGTGACCAGACAGAGCAGCTGAGCTTGAGTCTTCTGAAAGCCAGAGGCCTGGGGCTGGCTGGGGGCAGGCAGGCAGGCCTAAGAATGTCTCTTCCTGCCTCTACAGCAGAGGTGATGAAGGGCAGAACCTCACTCCAGTCATGGGAGAGTTCGGTGGGAAGGGCATATATATACAAACAAGTACCCGTAGATCTGTAAGAATATGTGTCTCTCTGATGGAAAGGGGTATATAAATGACCTCACCCAGCACCGGGCATCTACAGTAGGTGTGTAATACATGTTAACTAGGGAGTCAGTTGGGTGGGAGTGAAATCAGGGTGGGAAGAGGCAGGGAGTGAGAAATATAAAATAAAGCAGCCATCATGCTTTTTAAGAAAGAGAATGGATTTTTGGAGTTAGGAAGCCTTGGGTTCAAATCCTAACTCAGCTGTTTGCTAACACTGTAACCTCAAGCAAATCACTTGTCAGAATCACTATCTTCTATAAATTTTTTAAATGTATTTTTTAATTGGAAGATAATTGCTTTACAATACTGTGTTGGTTTCTGCCATACATCAACATGAATCAGCCATAAGGATACAAACATCTCCTCCCTCTTGAGCCTCTATAAAATTTTTTTAAATGTTTATTTTCATTTATTTATTTGGCTGCACCAGGTCTTATTTCTGGTATGCAAGATCTTCCATCTTTGTTGTGGCATGTGAATTTGTTGTGTTTTTTTTTTAGTTGCAGCATGTGGAATCTAGTTCCCTGACCATGGATTGAACCTGAGCCCCCTATACTGGAGACTCTTAGACACAGTGGAGTCTTAGACACTGGACCACTAAGGAAATCCCTATAAAAATTTTAAAAATGGGGGTAATAATACCTATCTCATAAAATTGTTGGGATTATTAAGTAAAATTATACATAGAGAGTACCTTTACAAGGCTAAGTGAATTCACTCCAAGTCGTGTCCAACTCTTTGCGACCCCACAGACAGTAGCCAACCAGGTTCCTCCATCCAGGGGATTTTCCAGGCAAGAATACTGGAGTGGGTTGCCATTTCCTTCTTCAGGGGATCTTCCCGACCCAGGGATCAAACCCGGGTCTCCCAAATTGTAGGCAGACGCTTTACCGTCTGAGCCACCAGGGAAGTCTGTAAAAGGCTAAGTTCAGTAAATTAAAGCTATTTTTTTTTTATTATCATTTGTTTTGAACAGCATCAACAGGGAGGACCTTCAGAATACTAACAGAATATTACTTTTAAAAAGAACTCAAATTAAAGATGCCAATTTTCCCCAAATTGATCTGTAGATTTAATGAAATCCCAATCAAACTACCAATTTTTTTAAAAATAGAAATTGATGAGCATATTCCAAAATGTATATGGAAATGCAAAATCCTCATAATAAACCAAAGATGAAAGAGCTATACTACTAGATTTCAAGACTTAAAAGTTACAGCAGTAAAGTACTGGTGTAAGGATAGACCTATTAATGAATGAATTAGAATGGAGAGTTCAAATGTAGACCTATAGATATTTGGGGGTGATTTTCTACATAAGGGCCAAGATTTTCAGTGGGGAAAGGATAGTCTTTTCAACAGATAATGCTAGAATGGCTGGATATCCATTTGGAAAAACTACAAAACCTCAATTCTTCTTACCTTATACCATATATAGAAATTAACTCAAAATGGACCATAGATTCGTGATGGCTAATTTTATGTGTCAGCCAGACTGGGCTGCCCAGATATTTGTTCAGCCAGTATCCTGCATGTTTCTCTGAGGATGTATTGGATATGATTAACATTAAAATCAGCAAGCTGAGTTAAAGCAGATTCATCCAGTCAGTTGAAAGCCTGAATACAACAAATATCTTACACTCCCTTGAGTGAGAAAGGATTCCTTCTATTTCCTGCCTTTGAGCTGAAACATTGACTTTGTCTTGCCCTTGCACTTGACTGAAACATCAGCTCTTCCTGGGTCTCCAGCTTGCCAACTCACTCTGAAGATCCTGAGACTTGTCAACTTCCATGTCTCCAAGAGCCAATTCCTTATAATAAATCTTTTCCCATAGAGATGCAGCTATATCTCCTACTGGTTCTGTTTCTCTGGAGAACCCTAATATGGAAAAAACAAAACAATTTTTCTTCATTGAAAGACACAGTGGTAGATTGAATGTTGGCCTCCCCAAAATGTCCATGTCCTAATCTTGGAACTGGTGAATATGTTACCTTACATGGTAGCAGAGTTATTACAGATGAGATTGCATTGTGAATCCTGAGATATGGATATGTTCCTGGGGTATCCAGTGGGCCTCATATAATTGCAAAGGCCCTTTTAAGAGGGAGGCAGGAGAGTCAGAGACAGAAAGGAGATGTGATGATGGAACCAGAGGTTGCAATGATGCAGGGCCACCAGCCAGAAAGTGTATGGAGCTGCTAGAAACTAGAAAATCAGTTCTTTTCAAACCTCCAGGAGGAACACTGCCCTGCCAACACCTTGATTTTAGACCTGTGGAATTGATCTCCAAAACTATAAAGCAATAAATCTGAGTTGTTATTAGCCACTGGGTTTGTGATAACTAGTTACAGCATCAATAGAAAACTAACACAGATACCATTGAGAAGACACGCACACATAGGATTTGTACCAAGAATACATAAAGTTTTATAGCTCAATAATAAGACAAATGACCCAATTTAAAAATTGACAAAAAATTCAAACAGACAGAAGAAATTATACAAAAGGCCAATAAGCACACAAATAGATGCATAATATCATTAATTATCAGGAAAATGCAAATTAAAACCATAAGATACTCTCTTGTGATCTAATATTACAATGGCTAAAACTGAAAAGACTGCCAATACCAAGAGTTAATGAGAAGGTGAACCAATCGGGACACTCATTCATTACTGGTGGGAATACAAAATGTTCAACCACTTCGGAAAATAATTAGTTTCTTATAAAGTTAAACAGAGATTTACTATATAATTGAAGTTAGACTTTGGCAAATATTGCTGTTTACCTATTTTGGATATAGTTGTGTGTGTCTGTTAATCCTGAACACCTAATCTACTCTCATACCCTGCCTGCTCCTGTTTCCTCTTTGGTAGCCATAAGTCTGTTTTTTATGTCTGTGAGTCTATTTCTATTTTGCAAATAAGTTCATTTGTATCACTTTTTTAGATTCTAAATATAAGTGACATCATATGATATTTATCTTTGTCTGACTTACTTTACTTAGTATGATAATCTCTAAGTCCATCCATGTTGCTGCAAATGGCATGATTTCATTCTTCTTCTGGCTAAATAATATTCATATATTACAGCACTTTCTTTATCCATTCATCTATTGATGGACATTTAGTTTGCTTCCTTTATTGTGAATAGTGTCCTTAACTTTGTAAGTGTAAATACATGTTCCTTAACATTGAGGTGCATGTATCTTTTCAAATTAGTGTATTTGTCTTTCCCAAATAAATGCCCAGGAGTTGAATTGCTGGATCATATGGTATCTCTATTTTTAGTTTTTTAAGAACCCTCCATCCTGTTTTCCACAGTGGCTGCACCAGTTAATTTACACTCCCACCAAGAGTGTAGGAAGGTTTCCTTTTCTCCATACCCTCTCCAGCAGTTATTATTTGTAGACTTTTTGATGATGGCCATTCTGATCAGTGTGAGACTTTATGCTCTCTGAATGGTGTCTTTTCATGAACAGAGCTCTTAATTTTAATGCAATCCAACTTACCAATATTTTCCTCTATGGTTGGTGCTTTCTATGACCTGTTTAAGGCATCTTTACCTACTCCCCCAAGGTTATAAAGATATTGCCCTGTGTTCTTCCAAGAGCCTTATTAATGTATCTTTCACTTTTAGCTGTTAAATCTGGAAATGGCTTCTGTGAATGGATATCCAAGTGACCCAGTCCTGTGTATTGAAAAGGCAACGGTTTCCTACTTCATTGCGGCTACATCATTGTCATAAATCAGTAACCCATGTGTGGATCTATTCTGTTCCGTTGGTCTCATTTTCTGTCTTTATATCAATCCCATATTGTCCTTTTCTTATAATGTCATTGTTTGGTTTTGATATTAGGGCAGTTCTGGCCTCATAGAATGCATTACGATAAATTCCCTTTTCTTCTATCTTCTGAAAGAGACTGTAGTGAATTGGTATAATTTCCCTCAAATGTTAGACAGAATTCACTATAATTCATCTGGACCTGGTGCTTTATGTCTTAGAAGGTTATTAATTATTGATTAATTTTCTTTGATAGTATAGGCCTATTCAGATTGTGTATTTCTTCTTGTGTGAGTTTTAGCAGACTGTGTCTTTTGAAGAACTGGTCCATTTCATCTAGGTTATCAAAGTTGTGAGCATAGAGCTGTTCATAGTATTCCTTGATTAACATTTTAATGTCCATTAGATCTGTATGCTATATTCTTTTCCATTTCTGATATTAGTAATTTGTGCCCTGTCTTTTTTTTTTCTTAGTTTCTTGCTAGAGGCTTATTGATTTTATCGATCTTATCAGAGAACAGCTTTTGGTTTCATTGATTTTTCTCTATTGATTTTCTGTTTCCAATTTCATTGATTTCTGCTCAAACTTTCATTATTTCTTTTCTTCTGCTTGCTTTGGATTTAATTTCTTATTCTCTTTCTAACTTCCTAAAATGGAAGCTTAGATAAATGATTTTAGATCTTTTCTAACATATGGATTCAATACTATAAATTGCCCTCTAAGCACTATTTTTACTACATCCCACAGATTTTGATAAGCTATGTATTCATTTTCATTTCATTCAAAATGTTTTAAAATTTCTCTTGAGATTTCTTCTTTGACCCATGTGTTATTTAGAAATGTGCCTACTATCTTAATTAGTGGAACTACGTAAAAATTCTTCATATCTTTTAATAAGTCCTCAAATTTTGTTTTCCTTCAGCATTAGGGGATTCTTTTGAGCCTTTGCATTTTCATATAAATTTTAAAATCAACTTGTCAATTTCTTAAAAAAACTGTTTGGGATCTAATTGGGATGACACTGAATATATACATCAATCAATGAACAATTACCCTCTTTATAATTCATGAATATTTCTTATCCTCCCATTTATTTGTATTTCACTTTCTCTCAATAACTTGACAATTTTTTATGTAAAAAAAATTTGAACATCTTTCGTTATCTTTACTTTCAAGCATCTGATTTTTAAAATGATATTGTGTATATGTGTGTGTGTTAGTTGCTCGGTCACGTCCGACTCTTTGTGACCCCATGGACTATATAGCCTCCCAGGCTCCTCTATTCATGGAAGTCTCCAGGCAAGAATGCTGGTGGGTAGCCATTCCCTTCTCCAGGAGATCTTCCCAACCCAGGAATCGAATCTGGGTCTCCTGCATTGCAGACAGGTTTTTTACCATCTGAGCCACCAGGAACAATCCTATTGTAACTGATATATATATTTAAATTGTTTATTTATTCATTTTTGGCTCCACTGGCTTTTCATCACAGCTCAGACTTTCCCTGGTTGTGGTGAGCTGGTGCTACTCTAGTTGTGGGGCACAGGCTTCTCATTCCAGTGGCTCCTCTTGTTGCAGACGGCAGAGTCTAGGCACGTGAGCTTCAGTAGCTGTGGACGCGGGCTCTGCGGTTAGCAGCGTGCAGCCTGTGGAGCGCTGGCTCAGTAGTTGTGGCACGTGGGCGTAGTTGCTCTGCAACATGTGAAATCTTCCCAGAGTGGGGGTCGAACCCATGTCCCCTGGATTGGTAGGCGGATTCTTATCCACTGTACTACCAGGGAAGTCCGTAAATGATATATTTTTAAACTATGCTTTCTAATTGTTTGGTTCTAGTATACAGAAGCAAAATTAGCTTTCATGGATTGGCCATATATCCAAAGACCTTGCCAAATTCACTTAATCTGATAGTTTATCTGTATTGTTTCTGTATATTCTGCATAATCATATTCCCTGCAAATAGTGACATTCTTATTTTGCTTCCATTTCTTCTATTTCTTTTCTTTGCCTTACTGCTCTATTATCCCAGCACAATACTAAACAGAAGTAATTTTAGTGGAATCCTACTTCATTGTCAATTTCATAGAGGGAGGAAGGGTCTTAATAATTTACGATTAAGCTAAGGTTTTTTGTAAACTTTAGATGGATACCCATTTACATAGTAAGGAAGCTCTCATTTATTCTCATCTTATTTTAAAACCTATGTCTAATAATGTTAATATCTGGCTCATCTGTGGATCTGCTTCTATTTGTCCTTTTCTTTTTTCAAAATATATTTTGATGTGGACCATTTTTAAAGTAGTTATCGAATTTGTTACAATATAGGTTCTGTTTTAAGTTTTGTTTTTTTGACCATGAGGCATGTGGGATCTTAGCTGAGCAGGGACCAAACCCACACCCTCTGCACTGGAAGGTGAAGTCTTAACCACTGGACTGCCAGGGAAGGGCTCTGTCCTTTTCTTTTGTGCGCCAGGAAATTTTATTCAATACCAGATTTGTATAAGAACAATCATGGAGGCTCTGGGCAAAGTCAACTTCTTACAGAAAGGTTTAACTCTATCATCTGGAAGGCAGCTAAGGCAGGCAGATTACCTCAATTCAATTAGAGACTGAGATGACACAAAGCTGGATTTAGACTTTTAAAGTTTTGTTCTACCTCTAATGCTTCTTACCCTTAGGGTGTAGCCCTTCAAAGGTTCTAATTGGGAGTTCAGGATGTTTCAAGGCCCCTGCCCAATGCCCAGCTGTTTTGGAAGCTCTCCAATACCCTCAAATAGAACTTTGTATTTTATCCAGCTTTTCTATTTGTTCTTGGTGGGGACACTGGTCTAATACAAGCCACTGCATCCTAGTGAGAAGCAAAATATAGCAAATATTCTTTTTATAATCTCTAGAACTACATTTAGGCTCTGATCCAAGACTAGAATTCATACATTTTCTGAACAATATTTATCAAGTTTCTACTTATAATTTTAGGCACTGTTTTTGTTTGTTTGTTTGTTTATCCTGGAGTTACAGCAGGAAATAAAGAGCAAAAATCACTGTACAAGTGTACCTTGGAGATACAGTGGGTTTAGTTCCAGACCACCACAATAAACCTAATCTTACAATAAGTCGAGTCACAAAGTTCGTTTCCTAGTGCATGTAAAAATCACATGTATACCATACTGTAGTCTATGCCATAGCATTATGTCTAAAAAAAACCCCAATGCACACATCTCAAATTAAAAATACTTCACTGCTAAAAAAATGCTGTCTTCTGACTGATGGAGGGTCTTGCTCTGATACTGATGGCTGCTGACTGGTCAGTGTTGAAGGCTGGGGTGGCTGCACCACTTTCTTAAAATAAGACGACCATCACGTCTGCTGCGTTGATTGACTCTTCCTTTCATGAATGATTTCTCTGTGGCAGGCAATGCTCTTTGATAGCATCTTACCCACAGTAAAACCTCCTTCAAAATTGGCATTCGTTCTCTCAAATCTTGCCATTGCTCTGTCAACCACGTTTATGTCACATTCCAAATTCTTTGTTGTCATTTCACCTGTCTTCACAATATCTTCACCAGGAGTAGATTCTATCTCAAGAAGCCACATTCTTTGCTCATCCATAAGAAGCAACTCCTCATCTGTCGAAAATTTATCATGAGATTGTAAAGAAGTTGTGGTGCATATATACAACAGACCATTACTCAGCCATAAAAAGGAATGAATTTGAGTTAGTTGTAGTGAGTGGATGAACCCAGAGCCTGTTACACAGAGTAAAAAGTAAGAAAGAGAAAAACAATTTACATATATTAATGCATATATATGGAATCAGAACAATAGTACTGATGAACCTATTTATAGAGAAGAAATGGAGACCAGATGTAGAGGACAGACTGGTGGGCACAGCGGGTGAAGGAGAGAGTGGGACCAATGGAGAGAGTGGCGTTGGCATATATACACCATCATGTGTAAATGAATAATGAGGCAACTAGCAGGCAGTCTCTGTATAACACAGGGATCCCAGCCTGATGCTCTGCGATGGCCTAGAAGGGTGGGAGGGGGGAGGGAGGTTCTGGAGGGAGGGGATGTGTATATATATAAAA
>SJYQ01093180.1:315476-334463 GCA_006410935.1 Redunca redunca
ATGCCATCTAGCCATCTCATCCTCTGTTGTCCCCTTCTCCCCCTGCCTCCAATCCCTCCCAGTATCAGAATCTTTTCCAATGAGTCAACTGTTTGCATGAGGTGGCCAAAGTACTGGAGTTTCAGCTTTAGCATCATTCCTTCCAAAGAACACCCAGGACTGATCTTTAGAATGGACTGGTTGGATCTCCTTGTAGTCCAAGGGACTCTCAAGAGTCTTCTCCAACACCACAGTTCAAAAGCATCAATTCTTCGGCACTCAGCTTTCTTCACAGTCCAACCCTCACATCCATACATGACTACTGGAAAAACCATAACCTTGACTAGACGGATCTTTGTTGGCAAAGTAATGTCTCTGCTTTTCAATATGCTATCTAGGTTGGTCATAACTTTTCTTCCAAGGAGTAAGCATCCTTTAATTTCATGGCTGCAATCACCATCTGCAGTGATTTTGGAGCCCAAAAAAATAAAGTCTGACACTGCACTGTTTCCCCATCTATTTCCCATGAAGTGATGGGACCAGATGCCATGATCTTCGTTTTCTGAATGTCGAGCTTTAAACCAACTTTTTCGCTCTCCTCTTTCACTTTCATCAAGAGGCTTTTTAGTTCCTCTTCACTTTCTGCCATAAGGGTGGTATCATCTGCATATCTGAGGTTATTGATATTTCTCCCGGCAATCTTGATTCCAGCTTGTGCTTCTCCCAGCCCAGCACTTCTCATTCATTCATTACCTTAGCTAGATCTGGATAACTTGTTGTAGCTTCTATGTCAGCACTGACTGCCTCCACTTGCACTTCTGTGTTATAAAGACAGCTTCTTTCCTTAAACTTCATGAATTAACCTCTGCTACCTTCAAACCTTTCTTCTGCAGCTTCTCTACCTCTCTCAGCCTTCATAGAATTGAAGTGAGTCAGGGCCTTGCTCTGGATTAGGCTTTGGCTTAAGGGAATTCTGTAACTGGTGGGGTCTATTAACCAGACCACTACAACTTCCTCCCAGTCAGTAATAAGGCTGTTTCTCTTTCTTATCATTAGTGTGTTCACGGGAGTGGCACTTTTAATTTCCTTCAAGACTTTTTCCTTTGCATTGAAAACTTCTCTAACTGTTGGGGGCAAGAGGCCTAATTTTTGGCCTATCTAACCTTTCAATATCCTTCCTCACTAAGCTTAATCATTTTTAAAGTAAATCATTTTAAAGTAAATCAATCGACTCTTCCTTTTGCTTGAACATTTAGAGGCCACTGCAGGGTTGTTAATTGGCCTAGTTGTAATTTTGTTGTGTCTCAGTGAATATGGGGGCCTGAGGAGAGGGGGAGAGACAGCAAACGTCCAGACTTTATGCAGTCAGAACTTATAGAACATTTATCAGCCAAGTCCACTGTCTTATATTAGCAGGGTTCTTGGTGCTCCAACTACGACAGTAACATTAAAGCTCACAGATCCCCATAACAAATAGAACAATAAAGAGAAAGTTTGAAATATTGTAAGAATTGGTAAAAATATGACGCAAAATCCAAAGCAAGCAAATACTGTTAGAAAAATGGTGCCAATAGACTTGCTTGATGCGTGGTAGCCACAAACCTCCAATCTGTTAACAAAAATTAATAATAATAATGAAATATCTGCAAAGTGTGAGAAAGTGTAGCACAATAAAATGAGGTATCCTGTACATGTGGTCCTTGTATTTTAGTGAGAAAGACAAAACTGGTGAAATTATTAAGTAAAATATGTAGGGACTTCCCTGGTGGTCCAGTGGTTAAGAATCGGCTTTCCAATGCAGGGGTCGTGGGTTCGGTCCCTGATGGGGGAACTAAGATTCCACATGCCACAGGGAAACTAAGCCCATGAGCTGCAGCTAGAGAGAAGCCCACACTGTAACTCCTGAGCCCGGTGCTCTAGAGCCCATGCTCCATGATCTGAACATTCCTTCCTGGTCTCCTTTCCTGGTTTTTCAGCAAAGGAGGTAAGGACCTTGGCTTTACTCTAAATAAGTTGGGAAGCCATAGGAGAGTCTTAGGCATAAGCATGAGATGACATTTATGATTGGACAGGTTCACTCTGGTTACTCTGCAGTGAAAAGATAGAAGGGAGACAAAGGAAGCAAGGAGCCTGTCAGAAGGCGATAATCTAAGCAGAAAAGGTCTTGGATCAGATGTAAAGAAGTACAAAAGTGGAGCCCACAGGATGAGATCTGGGTTGAGAAAGAGGGGGGTGAAAGACAGCCAAGATTTTTGGCCTGAGCCATTGAAAGAAGGGGAGAACTATACTAACATGAGAAGAACAGGTTTGCAGAGGCCAGAGGGGAGATTGCTGAAGCTCAACTTTGGATGATGATTGGAAATGTCTGTTGGATATTCAAGTGGAATCAGATGGTTGAATACAAAATATTCATGTTCAGGGGAGAGGGCTGGGCTGGAAATGTAAAGTTAGAAGGCATCAGCATAGAGCTAGTAATGAAAGCTATGAGACTAGAGAATGTCTCCAAGAGAGATACAGGTAGAAAAGAGGTAAAGACTGATCCCTAGACTCCTCCAACAGCTAGAGGCCCAGGAGATGTGGAAAATCAGCAAAGGAGACTCGGAAGGAACGTTCAGAGACATATTAGGGACATCATTTGGAGAATAATGTCCAGGAGGAGTGGCCAGCTATGTCACCAAGGCCCAATTAGATGACGACGGGCCACTGACGACTGGATTCAGTGACCCGGAAGCAATCGGTGACTCTGGTAAGGGCCTTTTGCTGTCATGGTAGGAAGGAGGGCCTCTTTTTTTTCAGGGGCTCCACTTTTTTAAAAAATTATTTTTTTTTTTAATTGAAGGATAATAGCTTTACAGAATTTTGCTGTTTTAGGAGCTCCACTTTTAATGGCTCATCTGGTGGCTCAGATGGTAAAGAATCTGCCTGCCATGCAGGAGACCTGGGTCAGGAAGATCCAGAGGGAAATGGCAATCCACTCCAGAGAATCCCATGGACAGATGAGTCTGGTGGGCTGAAGCTATAGGGCTGCAAAGAGTTGGACATGAAAGAGTGACTAACACATACTTTTAATAAGCAATTAAGCAATGCAGAGAGATTAAGGATCTATTAACTAAGAGAGAACTTCATGAACTCGCCCTTCAAGTCATTCATTCACTACCCATTTCTCTTTAATGTTTTTAACACCAAAAGCATTTTGTACTGGGGTATAGCCGATTCACATTGTTGTGGTAGTTTCAGGTGAACAGTGAAGAGACTCAGCCATACATACATATATGTATCCATTTTGCCCCCAACCCCCCTCCCATCCAGAGGAAAGCCTCTTATATATGGGTTCAAGAGAGATTCACGGAAGAGAAATTGTAGACAGGAAGTATGGGCACCTCTTCAGGAACTTTGCAATAAAGCAGGAGAAAGAGGGCAGAAACTACACTGGAAAGAGATTAGAGAGAGTTTTTTTCAAATTAGAGTAAAAAATGGCATGTTTGCTATGCTGGTTGGAATGGTCTGGTGGAGGGGGAAATTGATGATGCCAGAGAAAGAGGGAAAATTACAGTAGCAACGTCTTTGAAAGAGGGCCGGGAACTGTGCACCGGTGGGCTGTCTCAGAAAGGAACACAGACATTTCAGCAATAGTTACGTGGCAGAAATCAAAGGCTGCTTTAGGCCACAGATATCCAAGAATAAGGTTTCTAACATGATCATCCTACGACCTCTATATTTCACTTGCATTTCAATGCTAAATAGTTGGCTCCTCCAGCAAAGAGTCAACAAAAGGGGGGAAACTAGTGGCAAGGGAAGTTGGCACCTTCATAAACAGAAGAAGCAGGTTCCTTCTCCCCTGCCCATGTCCTTTGGTTCAGGCTATTTCCCAGGAACTTCAGGGCAACCTGAAGTGAAGTCACTCAGTCGTGTCCGACTCTTTGCGACCCCATGGACTTTAACCTATCAGGTTCCTCTGTCCATGGGATTTTCCAGGCAAAGAGTACTGGAGTGGATTGCCATTTCCTTCTCCAGCGGATCTTCCCAACCCAGGGATCGAACCCAGGTCTCCCACATTGTAGACAGACGCTTTACCGTCTGAGCCACCAGGGGCAACCTGAGGGGAGACCCAAGTCTGCGGTTATGACTCAGCCCTGAAGGTCAGGCCGTCACAGAGGACGGAGCGCACCCATCTCAGCCTTGACTGGTGGTCACCACCCACCAGGGCCCCAGGCCAGGGCTTTCACAGCTACCTTGCCTCTTCCCTCGGTCACCTCCAGCAACCGGTCAGTGATCAAACCTCTGTTTCAGAGACGTTTACTCCAAATCCTCATTCCTCTCCACTGCCTCAGCACTGCCTAAATCCACACCCACGTCTTCCTCCTCTTGGTCTGTCTCAAGACCTCCTATTGGTCTCCCCCCCCTCTTCCCTCTGCTCCTCCATTATTATAGGACCACGATAGTTATCCTTTTAAAAAACAAAGCTGTATTTGTCACATATCTGTTTAACAGCCTTTTCTGGCTTGTGCATGGCTAGGAGGAGGAATTTTGAACCTAGGACCTACACAATCCCTGAAATCTCAGGTACAACTTAATGTGTGTCATTGTGCATGAATTTTTTTTAACTAGGCATTGGCACATAGCTTTGTTCAGATCCTTGGCGGTGTCCTTGACCTCCACAGGCTAAGAATCATAGGCTTGAAGGGTAACATGCCATCTCCCTTCTTTAGAATACAAGGTCTGCTGTTATTTGACTTCAGTTGTACCTGCTGCGGGGGAGCCTGGTGAGCTTCCATCTATGGGGTTGCATAGAGTCAGACGTGACTGAGCGACTTAGCAGCAGCAGCAGCACCTGCTGTTATGCCTCAGTATTTAACAGAACATTTTTTGAGCCAGGTCTTATTGTACTACTCAACGCTGGGCATTGTGTGTGCTGGAGAAAATGGGGATAAACAGAACTCACCTTTCATTAAGGGCTGAGGGAGGGTATGGAAACAGAAAGCAAGAGATACATAAAGAGAATAATGTATTTTTAAAAAAAACAGTAAGTGCCACTTGGGAAATGGAAGTAAGATTATATGAATGGTAGTGAGAAGTTACTTTAGGTGGTATTGTACACTGAACTAGGTGAATTGGTCAATGATAACTCTTAGGTTATTTTTAATGGGAGAGGCTAAAGAAGTTTGAAGAGGATGAGTGTTAGCTATCCCCCATGATTTCACAACCATGTTATAAGATCAGCCACACCCTGATACAGACATTCATAAACTAAACTTCTACCAGGAGTCAAGCACTAAACGTCATATACCTATTCTGTAGGCTCAAAGAAATCCCAGCTCTCTGTCCTTTTAAGTGCTCCCCCTGAAATACCAAGATTCCAGAGTCAGGATTCTTGCTGTCCTGAAAGCCCAATAGCAACCAGAATTTCCCACAATTCACAGCTGGCTAATGATAGAATAACTTGGGGTTTGACTTAGAGAGTCTCCTCAGTGGGTAAAACCTACAGACTCCATGGGTTTTGTGTCCTCTGTCCATGCGAGGGAGGGAATGTTTTCATACATGTTAGCTAGTGCAGGTATTGTCTTATTTGGGGTTCTCCCAGAAACAGACCCTGAGACAAAACCTTGGGTACAGGTATGTTATTGCTAAGATGATTTCAGGAAGCACAAGTGAGGCAGCAGGGAAAGAAGAAGAGGGAAGAGAGGAAAGACAGCAAAGGTTTTGATAAGAAGAGTTATTGCTGTGAGTACTGTTGTTCAGTAGCGAAGTTGTGTCTGACTCTTTGCGACCCCATGGACTGCAGCATGCCAACCTCCCTGTCCCTTAGTACTTTCTGGAGTTTGCCCTAGTTCATGTCCCTTGCTGTGAGTGGTTGGAACTTAACCCATTGGGGACCCTTTGGGACATCACAAAGAGCAAACTTCAGAATCTTTCCACCAAAGGACGGACAGACTCGGGTATTTATCCAACGACTCCCATCTCCTATCAGTTAAAGATTGCCTCTGGGGACACTGACTCTCCTGGCTGAACCCGGCTTTTAGCAGAGCAAGCTCTAGGGGCGGCAGACGAGGTCAAGCAGAAAAAAGATACAGTAGCTTCGTGTGGGAGGTGACCAAGCTGTCGGACATTTAGATGCAGATGAACCCAAATGGGCAGAAGGGTGATGGGGAGGGGCACCCTCTCACAGGGATCTTGAAAATTTCACAGCAGAACTTATTTCTAGTTTGCTAATAAAATCCCATTTCTGACATTTACTGTGCTACTTAGCCAAGTGTTTCTTGTTGATCTAGACATAAATACCAGGTGCTCTCACCATGGGCTTCCCAGCTAACTGGCAATGCTCATCCCGTACTGTGCATTCTTGATCAAAATGCTAGCCCATCCCTAGGTCTTAACCCAAGTCTCACACACAGAATACCATAGTTGCATGCTGGGGTCTTCAGGTACCTTACACACTCTCTGACAGGTGTGTGGCCTGGGAAGGTGTCTTGGAGGAGGTCACCACGAAGCCGAGATCTAAATGACAAGAAGGAGCCTGCTGGGCAAAGCTGAATGTTTTAGGCACAGGGACCAGTTCCTGCCACTCCCTTCCCCTCCCTACTCCTTAGTCCTGGGCAAGCCAGAGCTTTTTATGCTTTTGTTTCTCTGGACCTGGAAAACAGCTCTCACCCTCCTATATGCTTGAAATGTCCTCTATAGACTTCAAAGCCCAGCTCAAATAGTAGATAAACATTTGTCCCAAGAGAAGCATCAGTTAGTTGGGCAGGTGGTCAGAATAATGAGCCAGGGTTGGCTCCTCTTCCTGAGCCACTGCCATCAAGTCCTCACACCCCCCAGCCAGCTCCTCATCTCCAGGAGTACCAGGAAGGGAAATGGTAAGAATGCCTGGAAAGGGAGAGACTTTCTTCCGCGTGCTGAGCACAAAAGTAGGACTTTGGGGATACACCGTGGCAGAGGTTTAGCCTCTCCCTTTCCATGGTTTAATGTATAACTGGTCACCTTTCCTGAATGTCAGTTTCTTTTATTTGCCAGTAACACGTTCACCTTGTTCGGTCTCCTTGGTTACAATGCACGGTTCCAGATCCCCTCCGGATGCTTTATCAGCCTGGCCACCTAGGCTTCATTTTGATTGACAGGGACTTTGACACCTTGTCTTCAGCCCCAGGAGCCTGACCAAGGCTAGACTTCCAAATCCCCCACATACATTCCCCCCAAAGCACCCTCACCCAGGAGCCAGCTTCTAAGAGCCTTGGCTATTCTTTGAGGGTAAGAGCCTTGGGAGCAGGGCCTGTGTCTCATACACTGGAGGTGCTCAAAGAATGGCAGCAGAGTTAAACCCAATTGCTCTCCCTTCTTCTGCTAAGTTTCCTTCGTTCAAAGATGGTTTCTGTCTCCTAGAGGAGATCACAGTAACCTAGAAGCTTGCCCACCTGTCCTTCCTCCTCTCCTTCAGTGAGCATCTGACGTACATCAGGCACAGAGAGGCCTCTGGTAAATAAGTCATTCCAGGCAAGCTGTTTTGCAGTGATGACCTCACAGTGAGGAGGCAAGTCAACAAGTCAACGTGGTGACCTCAGATCTTGAGAGATGCTCAAAGGGAAATAAGCAGAGGCTCCTGACAAAGGAGAGAGGCGGGGAGTCTGCTCTGTTGAGGGCAGTCGGGGAAGGGGCCATTGGAAGCAGTGCCGGAACACCTGATGAGCAGGGTCAGTGCCTTAATGAGAGAAACTTCTGTTTCCTAAAAGAAAAAAAAGAATCTGTAACGAATGACATAAAGTTAACTTCTTCCTTTTGGTCATGAGTGCATGGGTATTTATTAACTTTTGCATTTTTTTCTGTGTCAAAAAAGCTTTCTGCATGAAATCATCTAACTGAAAAGTTCTACTTCAACAATTCAATTTGTGACATGTGAGTTGTAGCTCATATGAATGATGAGTAGACACCTTGAAGCATCCACACTGGGCCCATGAATGATTCTCTGACCCTTGCCTTGTGGCCACCCAAGCCTTTCTCCTCTTCTTTTCCCAGCAGACTCTTATTCATGCTTCAAAACCCAGCTTAAATGACACCTTCCCAGAAGCCTCCTAATTTTTTTTCTTTGTATTTATTTAGTGAATTTATTTGGCTGTGCCAGGTCTTAGTTGCGACATATGGGATCTTAGTTCCCTGACCAGGGATCGAACCCAGGCCCCCTGCATTGGGAACATGGAGTCTTAGCCACTGGACCACAAGAGAAGTCCCCAGAAGCCTTCTTTTACCTCATCTTAAGGAGAGTCAGATGTTCTGTGGATGGTGGTTACCCAGTACGTTGCTTATATATTTCTAATAACTCTTAGCACATTGTATCATAGTTTATTTGTTTGCACATAGTCTTCCAAGGCATCCTCTGAATCTCATTCAACTTTTTATCCTTGGTTTCTGGCACAGAGCATATAAGTAGCACATTGTAGATTCTCAATAATGATTCTCCATGATGCCTGTTGGATGAATGAATGAATGTTTAACCTTCAAGCAACAAGCTCTCAAAAGAGTATTAATAGAAGATATTTGCATACAAGGAATATGTTAATTAAAATTAGTTTTATTTATTCATTCATGCAAACTCAGCAAGAACCCCATTTGGCTGCTGTTAATGTTTAGCGTGATTTACTGTAAGTACTAGAAATGTAAAAAATGTGTTTCTTTTCAAAGGAAAGCCACAGCTCCTCCTGGCTTTTCCTCCTCCCTCCTTCCATTTATCTGAATTAGTAAAGCTTTACTTTAGTTCAGATCTTTTCCTGAGACTTGCAGGCTAGTTGCATTGTAATTTAATTACTTCTGAATCTACCGAAGGCAAATACCAAGCAATCTACAGGGAAAGATTATGGAGTTCCAGGTTATTTATTAAGTGAGCCTTGGTAGCCCTTGGGGTGGCAGTGGTAACCTCACCCCTCATACCTACCCCTTGGGGGAGGGAAACCCAAGTAGAAAAGTCTACATTTTGGAGTATGCCAGCAGGGGGATGGCAGAACACTTATATAAAGACCGGCCAAGATGGAGGGATGCTTAGCTTCTCCTGAAACTCCAGGGTTCTTCCTGGAGGAACAGAGATTCATAAACACAGAGCAGCTTCCTTTTCTTTCCAGGAAGGAGTTGCCCCCGCCCCTCATTGAGCAAGTTGCTGGGGGAAGTGTAGGTCTGGAGGGGAACTGACTTGGTTCATATCCCAGTTCTGCCTCTTTCAAGGTGGGAATGTTACAGGGCTTCCCTATGCCTCAGTCTCCTCACCTGTAAAGTGGGGGTAAGAATAATGTCTCCATTTCATAGGCTTCTATGAGGATCAGAGATGCTAACACATATGAAGTACTTAGAACAGGTACTTAGAATAACTGCTCAGGTAGAAAAGGAACTCTGCAATAAACTCATCCACAAGGCCCAGCTGATTTAGACTGTGATGTTCATTGCTGCCGCTCGTCCCTTGTCTGTTCCCTCACCTCTGTCCCATCTGCCTGAGGGTTTTTTGTTGTTCAGTCACTAACTCATGTACCACTCTTTGCCACCTCATGGACTACAGCATGCCAGGCTTCCTTGTCCTTCACTAACTCCCAGAGTTTGCTCAAATTCATGTCCTATGAGTTAGTGATGCTATCTAACCATCTCGTCCTCTGCCGCCCTCTTCTCCTTTTGCCTTTAGTCTTTCCCCGCATCAGGGTCTTTTCCAATGAGTCAGCTCTTCACATCATGTGGCTAAGTATTGGAGCTTCAGTTTCAGCATTGGTTCTTCCAGTGAATATTCAGAGTTGATTTCCTAGGATTGACTGGTTTGCTCTCCTTGCCATCCAAGGCACTGTCAAGAATCTTCTCCAACACCACAATTTGAAAGCATCGGTTCTTCAGTGCTCAGACTTCTTTATGGTTCAGTTATCACATCTGTACATGACTACTGGAAAAACCATAGCTTTGATTATACAACAAAGTGATGTCTCTGCTTTTTAATACACAGTCTAGATTTGTCATAGCTTTCCTTCCAAGGGGTAAGTGTCATTTAATTTCATGGCTGCAGTCACCATCTACAGTGATTTCAGAGCCTAAGAAAATAAAATCTGTCACTGATTCCACTTTTTCCCCTTCTATTTGTCATGAAGTGATGGGACCAGATGCCATGATCTTAGTTTTTTAAATGTTGAGTTTCAAGCCAGCTTTTTGACTCTCCTCTTTCACTCTCATCAAGAGGCTCTTTAGTTCCTGTCCACTTTCTGCCATTAGAGTGGTATCATCTGCATATCTGAGGCTATTGATATTTCTCCCAGCAATCTTGATTCCAGCTTGTGTTTTATCCAGCCTGGCCTTTTGCATGATGAACTCTGCATATAAGTTAAATAAACAGGGTGACAATATACAGCCTTGTCTTATTCCTTTCCCAACTTTAAACTGGTCTGTTGTTCCATGTTCAGTTCTAACTGTTGCTTCTTGGCCTATATACAGGTTTCTCAGGAGACAGGTAAGGTAGTCTGGTACTCCCATCTCTTTCAGAAGTTTCCAGTTTGTTGTGATCCACAGAGTCAAAGGTGTTTGTATAGTCAATGAAACAGAAGTAGATGTTTTTCTGGAACTCCCTTACTTTATCTATGATTCAATGAGTTTGATCTCTGGTTCCTCTGCCTTTTCTAAACCCAGCTTGTACATCAGGAAGTTCTTGGTTCACGTACTGCTGACACCTAGCTTGAAGGATTTTGAACATAACCTTACTAACATTCAATATGAGTGAAATTATATGGTAGTTTGAACCTTCTTTGCTTGCCTTCCTTTATGATTGGAAGTCCTGTGGCCACTGCTGGATTTTCCAAATTTGCTGACATATTGAGTGCAGCACTTTAACTTTAAGATATCATCTTTTAGGATTTGAAATAGCTCAGCTGGAATTCCTTTTCCTCCACTAGCTTTATTCTTAGTAATGCTTCCTAAGGCCCACTTGACTTCACATTCCAAGATGTCTGGCTCTAGGTGAGTGATCACACCATCATGGTTATCTGGGTCATTAAGACCTCTTTTGTATAGTTCTTGCCATGTCTTCTTAATCTCTTCTGCTTCTGACTTTTATCATGCCCATCCTTGAATGAAAAGTTCCCTTGATCTCTCCAGTTATCTTGAAGAGATCTGTAGTCTTTCCCATTCTGTTGTTTTCCTCTATTCTTTGTATTGTTCTGGCTATTGTGACTTAACTAAATGAATATCATTTTGTAAAGTGTTACAAAAATATGCAGGCTTTTTTTCTGGCCCAAAGACTAACCAAGTGTGGGGCAAGGTAAAGGTGGGGACTTGAATCACAACTAGGGGGAGACAGTGACAACTTATCATCAAAGTCAGAGAACTGGAATAACCAACACTATGAAATCAAATTCACACGATTGATATTGACTAATGTTTGTGTTTAGAGATTCTTAACCTGTGAGGTCTCAGGACTTTCTGCTCATTTATATACAGTTGATATTGACTGGCTCCCAGCTTGCATTGCCATATTTAACGTTACCCTCCCCTCCCAATACCTCACTTAGAATACTTTGGGATGTGGGTTGTGGATACATATTACTAATAGTGATGTAGTTATTAGGTAATAACTAATGATGATGTGATTAAAACACACATCATCTCCTGTAATGAGAAGTATGTGATTCCTGGGTTGATTTTGCTCAGCAGGTCACTCACTGATGCTGTTAAGGACGCATGCCTTTTCCCTTCTTGTGCTCTGCTATCCCCTGCATACTGGCTTTATGTCATCAAGCTTCTTTCTTCATGGTTGCAAGATGGCCTTTGCAGCATTTCCTAACTCTCTCTCTCCTTCCCTCTTTCTCTTGATCATGGAGGAAAATATTGCCCAAATGTCCCTTCTTCCCAAACAGACTCACCCTTAAGTCTCATTGTCTAACTGGAACACAGGGCAACCTCTAGCCCCGTAAGGGGGTTGGGAAAAACAAGTGGCATTTTCAGACCTTATAGTATATGGTGGGTCCAGCCAGCAATGAAACACAGTGGGAGAAGACTGTAGCCAACCAATCGCTCAAGCTCCTCTTCTACTATTCTCATCCATGTTCCCTTTCCCCAGAGTCCCTTCCAATTCACATTAACTGGTTGGTTATTTTTTCCCTGGCAGAGGGTCTATAGGTTCCTAAATCTGGAGCTGTTACATATTCCTGCAGAGGTTGTGATCTGCTTGATTCTAGGAAGTTCATGTGGACCATCGGGCACAGGTGCCTCCTGGCATTGTGTACTACACAACGTACTCCACCAGCAGGCCTGTGGACCATTTCTCACTCAACCTACCTTGATCTCTGACCTCACCCTTCACCTTCTCGCTAATTTCCTAATTCATTAGTTTTTGTTCATGTAGTCAATAAGCATTTATTGATCACCTAATAAATGCCAGGACCTGGGATAGGCATTGTTCGGTGGCCATGCAGAGGATGAAATGTGTGCGTTAGTTGCTTAGTCGTGTCTGACTCTTTGCTGCCTCATGGACTGTAGCCCACCAGGCTCCTCTGTCCATGGAATTTTCTAGGCAAGAATATTGGAGTGAGTTGCCATTCCCTTCTCAGGAGATCTTCCTGACCCAAGGATAGAACCTGGGTCTCCTGCATTGCAGAAGCATTCTTTGCTGTTTGAGACACCAGGGAAGCTGGTGATGGGTCAGAGGATGAAATAAACATGCAAAAAGCAAATCCTCATCCTCTAGAAGCTGCATCCTAGGAGTGGAGACTGATATGTGAACAAATATTGACTGTGTGATAAGTGCTGTGGCCAAGTGTGCCACACAGTCCTTGGAGTACAGAGGAAGGAGTGGCTGAAGTTGGGAAGGGCTTGCAGAGGAGGCGACTTTGGAACTGGGTTTTGAAGGTTGCAGGCTGTTTCAGGCAGAAGGATAAAACGGAATGCAATGTTGTAGAAGAAAAAGCTCCACAAGGCAGGATACTATGAGCGATGTGAGCAGTCTTGTTGCTCAGTTGTGTCCAACTCTTTGCAACCCTACGGACTGCAGCATGCCAGGTCTCCCTGTCCTTCACCATCTCCCGGAATTTGCTCAAACTCATGTCCATTGAGTCGGTGTTGCCATCCAACCATCTCATCCAGTCTAGAGCAGAATTGTTCAGTATAGTTACAGCCAGGCAAAGGACCTAGTTTTTTTCAATACATGATTTTTAAAGTTTTCATGTCTTTATTTTGGGCTGTGCTGTGTAGCACATATGTGGGATCTTAATTCCCAGACTAGGGATCGAACCCAGACCTGTAACCCCTGTATTGGGAGCACAAAGTCCCAACTAATGAACCCCCAGGGAAGTCCCAGGACTTGAATTTTATCCCGAGGAACATAGAGAACCATTCAAGCAGGGGTCCATGGCAGAGAAGGCTCTGACAGTGGCTAGGGAGGAGCACAGCCTTTTCAGTTAGGCAGTGAAGCAAGCTAAATTGCCTGTCTTTGTGACCCTATGGACTACAACCTGCCACAGGCTCCTCTGTCCTTGGGATTCTCTGGGCATAAACACCGGGGTGGGTTGCCATGCCCTCCTCCAAGGGATCTTCCCAACCCAGGGATCGAACCTATGTCCCCTGTGGCTCCTACATTGCAGGTGGATTCTTTACTGCTGAGCCATCAGGGAAGCCCCCACTTTGCTGTGGCATGGGGTAAACACACCCAAGAAAACAGCACACAACTCAGGGCAAAGTGGGATGAGGGCGGTGGCTGGAAGAAGATGAACAGTTGGTGCTGGGCGACCTGTAGGTAGGGGCCTGGTGGGCAGGGAGTGGACAGGCAGGACATCACACATGAGCTGGACCATGAAGAATGAACAGAAATTAGGGAACAGAGAAGGAAGGCAAGGGAGCTAGGAATGCACCCTGCAGGGAGAGCTTGTTGATGGGACCCAAGCAAGCTAGATGAGCGGCAGGGTGGGATCACTTGGAGTAAAGAAATGGGAGAAACCGGGGGAGGGCTGGGCCTGGAGGTCTTTGATTTGTTGACTTGGCCCCGCGTTAGTTCTCCCATTGTTCCCCATCACTGTTCTGGTACGTGCCCCTCCTCTAAGAGTGTAGGATCCCCCAAGATGGTTGCAGGTCAAAATCCTGGGCCTGACAGTTCCCAGACAAGTGGGGTTCCTGGTCAAGAGGTTCCACTTCCAGTGAGAAGAGCTATATTTGCTTCACTGGGGCACCTCCTTTCATGCCTGACTCTCTAGGAGGGGATCGACCCCTCCTTCCGGTTCCTCCCTTGCAGGACATCCCAGACTGGAGCTGGATTCATCCCTAGTCTACATGCCTGTGGAATGCTCCCAGGGGGAAGAGCAGGCTGTCCCCAACTCTACCCGGCCCTTGTGTGGAATGCCAGTGCCCGCGGTGGCCGCTCCCTGGTCTCTGTGTCCCGGTGGGAGATGATTAATGACCCAGCTGCACTGATGTGTTGTTTCTAGGTCTATTCCTGAGAAGATAGATTTTTCT
Organism: Redunca redunca; assembly: GCA_006410935.1. Lineage (NCBI taxonomy): Eukaryota > Metazoa > Chordata > Mammalia > Artiodactyla > Bovidae > Redunca > Redunca redunca. The sequence continues at coordinate 329,901 of SJYQ01093180.1, forward strand.
TTCCAGATCAAATGAAGGCAGCCCTTCTCCGGGCTGCGGGTCCCTGCCCGCCCCTCCCGATGGCAGGAGGCAACTCTGAAAGGTAAATGAGTTGATAAGCTGGTGGGGCAGCGGTGACTGTACCTTCAGGGGACCTTGTGAACAGTGTAAAGTCACCTTCATGTGCCAGGACTAATGACGCTGGAGCGGGCCAAACGGAGTCTGGTGGCACCGAGCCAGGGCGGCAACCTGCGTGCCTGTGGCCTGGAGACGGGCTGTCAAGGCCTCACCTCCGTCTGCCCGTGTCTCTCCTGTGGTGATGCTCACTCAGCTGTGACTCATGCTGAGGAGGGCAAGACATGCAGCTCTCCTCTGTAAGAAGCGATGCTACAGGTTGAATTGTGTTCCCTCCAAAGATGTTGAAGTCCTAGCCCTCAAGACCTGTGAACATGACCTTATTTGGAAATAGGGTCTTTGCAGATGATCCTGTCCGGGTGAGATCATTAGAGTGGGCCCGAATCCAATATGACTGTGTCCTTGTGAAAAGGGGAAATTTGGACCCCCAAACAGACAATGTGCACGGAGTGAATGCCATATGAACAAGAAAGCAGAGGTTGGGCTGATGCTTCTACAAGTCAAAGTTTCCTAGCAAACCACCAGGAACAAGGAGAGAGACCTGGGACAGATCCTTCCCCTTGGACTGCAAGGAGATCAAACCAGTCCATTCTAAAGGAAATCAGTTCTGAATATTCATTGGAAGGACTGATGCTGAAGCTGAAGCTCCAATACTTTGGCCACCTGATGCAAAGAACTGATTCATTGGAAAAGACCCTGATGCTGGGCAAGATTGAAGGCAGGAGGAGAAGGGGATGACAGAGGATGAACTGGTTGGATGACATCACCAACTCGATGGACATGAGTTTGAGCAAGCTCTGGGAGTTGGTGATGGACACGGAAGCCTGGCATGCTGCAGTCCATGGGGCTGCAAAGAGTTGGACATGACTGAGCAACTGAACTGACAGAAATTCCCTCAGAAGGAACCAACTCTGCCAACATCTTGATCTTGGCCTTTTAACTTCTAGGAATGTGGGACAATCAATTTCTGTTGTTGTAAACCACCCAGTTTTGGATACTTTGATATGGCAGCCCTAGCAAACTAATACAGGAAATAATAATTGCCTGCCACTGTCACCAGGAACCCCATAGAGGAAGTGGCACATTGTGGGTTCTCCTGGGGAGTTATCAGGTCTTTAAGCCAGGAGGCTCACCCCTAGCCACAGGGACCAAGACCAGGGTATAGGCCGACAGATAGAGACCGGCTAAAACAGGAGGTGCTGACGAATGGTCAGGCTCCTTGTTTCTACAGGACAGACATGATCGGGCAAGAGGTTAGGAGGAGGCCACGTATTATCTGAGTCCGTTTATATATAGGAAATGTCCACAGTAGGGAATCCATTCAGACAGAAAGTGGATTTGAGACTTACCTGGTGGTCCAGTGGTTGAGTCTTCACCTTCTAATGCAGTGGGATGCAAGTGAGAACCCTGGTTGGGGAGCTAAGACCCCACCTCCCTGATGGCCAAAAAACCAAAATAGAAAACTGAAGCAGTAGTGTGACAAATTCGATAAAGACTTTAAAAATTGTCCACATCAAAAAAATCTTTAGAAAAAGAAAAGCAGATTGGTGGTGGCTGGGGGTGGGGGAGGGAGAAATAGGAAGTGGCTGCTAACGGGTACAGTGTCTCTTTTGTGGGTGATGAAAATGTTCTGGATCCAGACATTGGGGATGGTTGCACCACCTTGAGACTGTATTCAACGCCACTGAACTGTGCACTGTGAAGTCAGTAAAAGGGTAAACTTTGTGTCATGTGAATTTTCAGTCAGTTCAGTCATTCAGTCTTGTGCGACTCTTTCTGACCCCATGGACTCAGCACGCCAGGCCTCCCTATCCATCACCAGCTTCCGGAGTTTACTCAAACTCATGTCCATTGAGTCGGTGATGCCATCAAACCAGTTCATCCTCTGTCATCCCCTTCTCCTCCTGCCTTCAGTCTCTCCCAGCATCAGGGTCTTTTCAAATGAGTCAGCTCTTCGCATCAGGTGGCCAAAGTATTGGAGTTTCAGCTTCAGCATCAGTCCTTCCAATGAATATTCAGGACTGATCTCCTTTAGGGTGGACCAGTTGGATCTCCTTGCAATCCAGGGACTTCGAAGAGTCTTCTCCAACACCACATGTGAATTTTAAATAGTAATAAAAAGTATATATATCACGTGCTTAAAAATTTAGTACCGAAAACTCAAGAAATTCCAGAATTGAGGTCCCCTTTGAAGGAAGGAGTAGAGCTCATACACGCATAGAATGATAGGTTCAGTGACTGGGGTTCAGTGACACTTTGGTCACTTTTTTCAAAGCCACATTCTGGTCAGCTGCTGGATAGTAGCTTGAGGAAAGACCCTAAGTCTTCAGGGACACTGAGATACAGAATGCTCAGAATACCCAAGGTAGGCAGAGAATCTCTTGCAGAAAGGGAGGGGGTGGTCAAGGGAGAGGCGAGTGGGTTATAAACCTGGCTCTTTGGGTGTAAGGTGGTCAAGGTCCCCTGGACCCTTCTATTCTTGCCCTCACCTGCCCCTGGGCTCACATGCTAAATGTCCAAAGATTCCACACAGTCTTCCTGACTTCTGACCTCTGACCTCTGGCCAGGCTCTGCAGGCAGAGCCCTTTCTGTGCTCAAGTGCTGGCCCTTCCAGCTCTCCCTCCTCAAGCTGTGCAGAGGAGCCAAAGCAAGCTCCAGCGAGGCAGCAAAGAGGCGTACGTGGGGGCAGGTAATGCTCCCTGAAATGCTGATGGAGGATTCTCATGGGCCAGGCACTGTGCTAAACACCTCCTTGCACTGAGTCATTTTGTCCAAGTGACAATCTGAAGAGGCTGACACTTAGAATTTCCACCCTGCAGATGGGAAACTGAAGCACTGAGAAGTTACAGGATTTCACCAGTTTCCCAATACTAAGTGGAAGAGGCAAGATTCCAACCCTGGGAGTCCTGATCCGGTGTCTACATTTTAACTACGTAGGTGTGTGTGTCTGTGTGTGCGTCTGTCCAGGGGGCCTGGCTCTGGAAGCTGGAGATGCTTTACAATGAGAAAATGGGGCTATAAAAAGCCTCCTGAAAGCAAAGGCCTGTGGCCTCCCGTGATAATGACTAGCATTTCACAGGAGCCCTGTGGGATCAGAGGGAGGCCCGCTGGTTAGTAGCTGGTCTCCCCGGGCCACTTAGCTGGGAGCAGACACCAAGACTTGGTTCAGCTGAGAGAGCTGAATCACTGGGAGTGATTCAGAGATGGGCCTGACAGTGAAAAGCCAAAATCATGGTGCCACAGGGCTTTCTGGTCTTCCCAGGGGGCACAGCGGTGAAGAGTCTGCTTGCCATTGCAGGAGATGCAGGAGATGCAGTCAGTCCCTGGGTCAGGAAGATCCCCTGGAGGAGGAACGGTAACCTGTTCCAGAATTCTTGCCTGGAAATTCCATGGACAGAGGAGCCTGCTGGGCAACATAGTCCAAGGGGTCTCAGAGAGTCAGATGCAATGAACAACTTAGTACATACACACACATACAGGGGGGTTTCCTAAGGAGGATGCCTTGAAGGAGGCATGGCTTGGTTCACCGCATTCACTGTTTACGACAGACGAGGCATGGAGCTAGAAGCCGGTGGGTGCCGGGGGGTTGGAGGGGGTGAGGCGCTAGGAGAGGATGCAGCCACAAAGACTCACACGTGATTTCTGCCGGAAGTCTGGGAGGGGTCAGCGAGAGAGTCCGAATGGACACAGCTGGAGGATTGGGAGAGAGAGCAGATAAGTCTGCATCAGAAGAGGAAAGTTTTCCCCTGGGAAGGAGCCTGGAATGAACGTGCGCCCAAGTGGCCATAGCCCCAGTCATCAGCACGGGAACTGGTCTAGAGCCCCCTGCCTCTTGGCTGGGTGATCCACCTTCCTAGCAGCTACGTTCGCTGAGAACCCCACCAGTGATCGAGCCTGGTTGTTTATTTGCTTCTGGCTGTGCTGGGTCTTCTCTGCTGCATGGGCTTCTCTCTACTTGCAGCGAGTGGGGGCTGCTCTCGTTTCGGTGCACACGCTTCTCACTGTGGCGGCTTCTCGTTGCAGAGCATGGGCTCAAGGGCTCGGGGGCTTCAGAGGCTGTAATTTCCGGGCTGAGGAGCACAGGCTCAGTAGTGGTGGTGCAGCTGCCCCTCAGCATATGGGATCTTCCTGGACCAGGGATCCCGTGTCTCCTGCACTGGCAGGTGGATTCTTAACCCCTGAGCCACCAGGGAAGCCCTTCAGGCCTGATTGGAGGGAAGTGCTTGGTGGCCCCACTGGCCTGGTGCTCAGAGCAGGTGAAATCATGGCTCAGTGGTAGGCCAGTCAGACTCTATCTGCCTATTGTCCCATTCCTAATTCTCTCCCTTCCCTGGGGCATTCTCATAATACAGACGTTTCTAGAGTGAATGTCTTGGTCCAAATGAGTGATTCAAATGGTGGGTATCTTAGGCATCACTCTTCACTCACTCATTCATTCAATCAGTTGTC
>SJYQ01093180.1:341179-447878 GCA_006410935.1 Redunca redunca
CTGGGTATTGTTTTTGCTTTGGCTCCATCCCTTCATTCTTTCTTGAGTTATTTCTCCACTGACCTCCAGTAGCATGTTGGGCACCTAATGACCCAGGGAGTTCCTCTTTTGGTATCCTATCATTTTGCCTTTTCCTACTGTTCATGGGGTTCTCAAGGCAAGAATACTGAAGTGGCTTGCCATTCCCTTCTCCAGTGGACCACATTCTGTCAGACCTCTCCACCATGACCCGCCCGTGTTGGGTTGCCCCGCAGGCATGGCTTGGTTTCATTGAGTTAGACAAGGCTGTGGTCCTAGTGTGATTAGATTGACTAGTTTTCTGTGAGTATGGTTTCAGTGTGTCTGCCCTCTGATGCCTTCTTGCAACACTTACCATCTTACTTGGGTTTCTCTTACCTTGGGCGTGGGGTATCTCTTCACGGCTGCTCCAGCAAAGCACAGCTGCTGTTCCTTACCTTGGACAAGAGGTATCTCCTCACCGCCGCCCTTCCTGACCTTCAACGTGGGATAGCTCCTCTAGGCCAGAAGCAGCCACTGCTCCTTGGGCGTGGGTTGATCTTCCCGGCCGCCGCCCCTGGCCTCGGGCGCGGGGTGGCTCCTCCAGACTGTTGCTCCTGACCTCGTATGCGGGGTGGCTCCTCCCAGCCGCCGCCCGTGATCTCTGACACAAGCGGCTGCGACGGCCAGTGCACTCAGCGCAAGCGGCTGCGACGGCCAGCATTGGGAACATACCTTGCCCCAACCTGGAAGGAGCCTCGGGCTTTAATCCACGGTGAAGAGCAGAGGGTGGGAGGGTGTAGGCTGGACTACAGTCCTAAATCAGGGAATAAAGCCTGACTCTTCTGCTCTGTAGGGTCAGAGTTTGGTCAACTCTCTTGGCCCCACTCACATTCAACGAGCAGCTTTTGTTCTTGGCTCTCCAAGTCTCTCCTGCACCTTCTCCATCCTGCAGTCTCAGATGGCAGTTCAGGTTCGATCCCCAGAGCAGGGCAGACCAATCCCAGCTGTGAAGCCCACCGAGCTGTGTTTTCTAGGCAGCAGGCCCCTGCTCTGTCCTTTCTCTCAACAGGGTCACTTGACCATTGAATCCAAAGGCCACGTGGGCCTCACTCCGGGAGGTGTCCTCTCCTGGGCTGCACCCAGTGCCGATGCCCTTGACCCTCCCTGTGTGTCTTTGCAGAGACTATGCCTCAAGGCAGTGAGCCCTGCTCTTTTTCTTCCCCCACTGAATAGGGGGTCGGAGTAGGAATGCAGTGCCACCCATGTTCCTCTCCCTGCCTCCTCTCTGCTCTCCTAAAATTGTCACAGCCTCCCCTTGCTATCAGCTTTGGAGGCCCCAGTGCCAAGCGCAATGCACGACGCACGGTATGTGCTCAATAAATGCATGCGAAGTGACTTGCATGGAGTCTCTCCTCACAAGGGGCCCTCCCCATCCCTTAATCATGGGAGGGGGAAGTGACTTGAAGCTACGAATGTTCAGCTGCCTTAACTACATCAGCTCATGACCTGTTGACTGTGGTCTTGCCCCCATTCTTCTCTGTTGCTCTTCACATTCCTCCATCCGGGAAAAACAAAACAGGGCAAGAGAGAGAGAGAGAATGAGATGTGTCTTTTATGCACATGTGGACAAACCTTCGCTGGAATTTCATCCTGTTCAGTAAAGACGCTTTGTCTAAGTTGATGTCAGATTTAATTGCTAAACTGGTATCTTTCTGTGACGGTTTCCCTCTCCACTCCCTTTCTGGGCGGTACCTGCTTCCTCTGGCTGTTCTGCTTGGGGCCCCGAGTCCCTCTCCTTTGCTTTAACCATGCTGGTCCCGGCCGGTACACATGAGAGGGAGACCCTCCTTCTGAAGTGTTCCAGAGTGTCTGCACAGACAAGGCTTTGGAAAGGTGGCAACTGGGGAACATCATCTTCGATACTGGATTCTTCCCAGAACAGCATTTGTGCTCTTTGGGAAGACTGGGGAGAAAAAACTCAGGCTACCAAGGGTTAAATGAGAACAGTGAAAAGTCTAGGCATCTCTCGGGGACTGGTTGCTGGCTGAGACAATTGATTAGCTTGGCTTAGTGATCTTTCTAGCAATATTCAGGAGTGAAATTATTGCTGATTAGGCTGTGTGTGTGTGTGTGTGTGTGTGTGTGTGTGTGTTAGGGTTCACAGCTGTGAGGGGAGTAGCATACGATCTGAGAAAGCAATGTTAGGGATTGTTTGCTCCATAATGAGTCTCAGGTAGAGACCTGTCACCCCACGTGAATCTGCAGTTGTCTTAGAACTCTGTGTGGGTATGAGTCAGCTGGAAGGGCAGGCTGAATGGTGCACAGAACCTCCTGTTCGCTTTCTTTTCAACTTCCTGTGACATTAGAATTATTCTGAAATACAGAGTTATTAATAAAAAACCAAGAGTTCCCTGGCAGTCCAGCGGTTCAGACTCCAAGCTTCCCCTGCCAGGGCCCTGAGTTCGATCCCCAGTTGGGGAACTAAGATGTGGCATGCTGTGTGGCATGGCCAAAAAAAAAAAAAATGTTAAAAACCAAAGTCAACGGGAGGGAAGTCCACTGTGGAGGGTTGCTTCCGTCTGTGTCTCTAGTGGATGGAGGTAGCAGCCAAGTACCCCGGGCAGAGGCAGGTGCCAGGTGGGTTCAGTCTGGTTCACCCCCAGGTCAGTGATAATTAAGGTGCCCAGGGCCTCAGTTCCCTGCATCATAACATGAAGGAGTGGACAAGATCTCTTAGGCCCTCCAGCTCTAAAAGGTTACATTTTAAAACCATTGCTCACAGTGAACCTGGTTTGTGGTACTCCTGATGTAACCGATAATTACAGCTCAGCCTGCTCAGATTCCTTTAAAATAATTAATTTTTGACTGTGCTGAGTCTCCATTGCTGCAAGCGGGCTTTTCTCTAGTTGCGGTGAACGGGGCCTGCTCTCTAGCTGTGGGGCCCGAGCTTCTCCTTTCGGTGGTTTCTCTTGTTGCAGAGCATGAACTCCAGGGCCAGCAGGCTTCAGTAGCTGCAGCACGTGGACTTAGTCACTCCACGGCATGTGGGATCTTCCCGGACCAGGGATAGAACCCATGTCCCCTGCACTGGCAAGCAGATTCTTAACCACTGGGCCACCAGGGGAAGTCCCCACCGCATCCTTTAATACAAAACCCTGGGCCCAGACATGGCTTCTGGGGGGCTCTGTGCCTTTACCAACTCAGTCAGTCCCAACTGTCCAGCACCCTTCTAGGCCTGTTTCACTACTTACCTCCCTCTATCTGTAAGTACACCTGGGCAGTGAGCAGAAAACTGGTCAGGCCTTCATTTTCAAAAACAAGTATATAAACTCTGCATTTTAAATTTTGCTTTTAATTTGTCGCCACCATGGTTTCATGCCTCTGCGGGTCCTGATATCCCTCCTTCACAATCCTTGGCCCCAGAAGTTGCATCCGGGCCCCTCGGCGTCTGGAGAAGCCCTAGGGGCAGGGTGCCTGTTCCTCAAGGTTTACTCAGATCCTTTGGTGGGAGCACGGTTGAGATTTGGGAAGAGAGCTTCCAAGCATGGGAAGTGACCTCGGCAAGTCCCTAACCCCTAACCCCTACCTACCTTCATTCCTTCACCAGCAAAAGGGGCTGAAACCTGGGCTGAGGGCCTCACAAGATTGGTGGGAAGCTAGCATAAGAATCAGAGGGCAAAAGAAAAAAAGGAATAGAATCAGAGGGCAAGCGTTCCTTAAGAAAGGGACGTGCTTACCTGTTTTAGACTAACTTATTCTCCTGCACGGTGAGCTCCATGCAGTGGTTTGGGTGGTGTTAGACAAAACGGGTGCTAGAACCACGTGGCTGGACCCATGTCCACCTCGTACCTGCCGCAACCTGGACAAGCTTCCCACCTTCTCCACCCCACACTCAGTCTCATCTGATAATGGGTATGGAAGAGCACCTGCCTTGTGGAGCTGTTGTAAAGGTTTAAGGAGAACCTTATAAAGGCCCTGGAACAGTACCTGCTCGATAGCAAATTTGGAAAGCTGCTGTTGAGGGTGATGACATTCTGGTTGTTGTCGTCATCATTTTATGGGTTCTGTGCCAAAAAGGTCAAGAGGGTGGAAACTTCCAAAGTCCCTACATTCCTCCCAACCCCTGCCCAAGCTGCTTACAAATGCAGCAGAAGATGTTACTCTAGAGGTGTTTTTATTACATCCCTGGCCCCCCCGCAATTCCCTGCATTGTCATGTCCCATAATCAAGTCGGCATCCTCCCAGTGTCTGCCTGGGCTTTGGTGTGGTCTGGCCAAGCCTCTTCTCCTTCATGGAAATCTGTTCTCCATGGCCTAGCATAGATGGCTGCTGAAGTCCAGCTGTGAGACTGGAAATGGTTTAGATGGGTTTTCTTTCTTTTTTTTGGCTACACCAGGTCAAGCTGTAGCTCACAGGATCTTCACTGCAGCCCGCGGGCTCTTAGTTGCAGCATGTGGCCTTCATTATGGGGTGTGGGATCTAGTTCCCTCATCAGGGGTCGAACCCAGGCCCCCTGCATTGGGAGCACGGAGTCTTAACCACGGGACCACTAGGGAGGTCTCCGAGATGGGTTGTCTTGTGTGTCCAGGAGCACAGTGGTGTCACTGGAGTGTGTTTTCTGCACAGAGACAATTCCTCCTCTTGTACAACGTAACAGAGTGGGGATAGCTTATTTTCCACATATTTGATAGTGCAAATTTAGGGAGTGCTTAGCGAGGAAAGAAAAATGGGAATCAGTTGAGTTCAGTTCAGTTCAGTCGCTCAGTCGTGTCCGACTCTTTGCGACCCCATGAATCGCAGCACGCCAGGCCTCCCTGTCCATCACCAACTCCCAGAGTTCACTCAGACTCACGTCCATTGAGTCAGTGATGCCATCCAGCCATCTCATCCTCTGTTGTCCCCTTCTCCTCCTGCCCCCAATCCCTCCCAGCATCAGAGTCTTTTCCAATGAATCAACTCTTTGCATCAGGTGTCCAAAGTACTGGAGTTTCAGCTTCAGCATCATTCCCTCCAAAGAAATCCCAGGGCTGATCTCCTTCAGAATGGACTGGTTGGATCTCCTTGCAGTCCAAGGGACTCTCAAGAGTCTTCTCCAACACCACAGTTCAAAAGCATCAATTCTTCAGCGCTCAGCTTTCTTCACAGTCCAACTCTCACGTCCATACATGACAGATAAGAATAATTTCTGATGTCTCCAAGGGGGCCCAATTGGTACATTTCAAGGGACTTGTAGAAGCGACATCACGTAATCTTAGGGGAAATTTCCAAATGCAGACTTGCGACAGGCCTGTGTGCTTGTGCGCATGTGTGCACATTAAGGGTATTGTGGTCAGTCAGCCATGACTCTCTTCTTTCCCCGTCTCAGGCTGAGAGTAATCTTGAAGGAACATGTAATTACTATTTACTCCAGGGCACTCAATTGAGAACACCCTCATGTAATGACTCTTGAGTTAATTCTGCCTTCAGATGCCCATCTGCTGTTGCTCCTCTGGAAGTCAGCGGGAACCAAGCACCACGTGGAAAAGGGTCGGGAGATGGATATTGGTCCCTGCAAGTTCAAGGACTGCTCTTGAGCAACAGAGACAGGGTGGTGGCTTCTTTGTCAGAATCTTCCCTTGGCTCTGTGCCCTTGGGGACAGAAGCAACTAATGGGTTAATCTAATGGGCTGTCTTGGTGGATTTGAAGAGTCACCAGCATTGATAAAGGAGAAAGGCATTCAGGAGAATTCTAGAGATAGGATTGTAGCATTTATATAAAGTTGAAAACATGCAAAGATGCTGCACCTCAGCATTTGAGGGAAGGGGTGATGAATTTGCCCGATCACTGAAAGTGGGGAGTCGGGGCAGAGGGAAGCCAGGTGGATGCGTTATAACAAGACTTGTGGAATCCATCTGCTAAAAATATCAGATTGATATAGTACCTTGAAATGTGACACTCCACCGATGATGCGGCTGGACACTGTTGTGGAGACTACCAAACCGTTTATGGAAATGAAACTGATTTGTATGGCAGTATATGGAGCAAGCTCTTACATTTTTTTTCCTCAGAAGCCTCCTGCTCCCAGCTCTGCCACTGCCTGATGACTTTGTTCAAGACGCTTGGGTTCTCTCTGCCTCTGTTTCTTTATGTGTAAAAGGAATGGGTGGACTGGATCACCTCCAAGTGGCCCCCTGGGTGTGTGGCTCCAAACCTCCCCTGTGCCCGGGCAGCGGTCATCCTGAACCACAGCTGTCCGTGTGGCGGTTTCCCGTTCAGCATGAAGGTTCCGTGGGCAGGGACTGCTGGTGCTGTAACCCAGCACTACCTGGACAAGACAAGCACCCAACTTGCCTTTGAAGGTTCTAACGAAAGAACTGGCACAAGTGAATGCCAACGCCCCCAACCCGAGTGTCGACTTGGCTGCTTCCAGGATATGCCCCAGGCCTGGCCGATGGTTCCCCAAGGCTTGAATCCCCCACGCTGTGTTCTCCCTCATTGGTCATGGGTGGTGGTTCGTGCCTCCGTGGTGTGAACTGGAAAATCTTTTAGCAACGTATAAATTGAGCTGCTGAAAACCAACCGACTGAAAGCACCTTTTAGAAATGACAGGATTTCCCAGCTGCTGTACCTGCTTCTTCGTATGACCATTCTGCTGTCTGCTTCTGTTCTTTTTTTTCCCCTCTCTCCATCATAGTCTATTAATTTAAAAATATTAAACTTGAAGACTTGCTAAATAAAGAGACCTCAGAGCACAAAATATCCCTTATCCATTTTCTGGGTCCCTATGTGCTTCCTTATACAGATATTTTTTCTTATTTTTTTACTAAATGGCCTTGATTTTATCACTAATCTCTGTGTGACAATTCTTTTTCTCTAACTTATTTCTAAAATAGTCTCCCATAAGTCCCCAACTCTACTTCCATTGATCCCTCGTGCCCCTTTCACTTCTGTCTTTGCCGTTTCATGAAACTTATGAAGTGATTCCTTTATAAGCTGGACCCTTGATCTCAGGCCCCTTTCCGAGTCCTCCACCAAAATCTCCCAGAAGGACGGTTCTGACAATTGGACTTTCTCAGCTCAGGTGGTCTTGGGTCGCTGTCATTTCCATACTGAGCCTGGGGACACGCTTTGTTCTCTACCCCCTAAAACCTCATATTTCTTTAACCAGCAGTTTTTCCATTGCACATGAACCACATTACGAATTTAAAGCCTTAAAAAAATCTTCAGCATCATTCTTTTGCTCCATGTTGTGAAGGGCTCCATTTTTTTCTTCCTGGCAATAATCTCACCGAATGTTAATGGCACCATTACCTAGCACCGAAACATGACATTTCCTTAAAACATTCCTTTAGAGTTTCCTTGCATCGGTGTTTACTGCTTGCTTCGTTTTTTGACTTTTCCACGTGTTCTATCTCTGCAACCACTCTTCAGAGTATGGGAGAAGGAAGGGTCTTTATCAAGGGCCTATTATATGCCGGAAACTTTACATAGCTTATCTTTGTCTCTGTAACAACTGAAAGATGGAAGTTTTATCATTATTCCCATTTTACAGAAGAGGAGACAGAGGCACTGAGGACCTTCCTTAAGGTGATCCAACTCAAGGGAGTAAGTTGTGGGGTCTGATATCACCCCTACGTAGTATCACAACAGAATGCCGGACTAAGTGCGAGCAGCCAACCAATGAAAACCACACCAGTGCCCTTTGGCGTCATTTACATCAACATTGACCTTGGCCCAACATGGTTGAAGTTTTCGTGTTTTTATTTATTTTCTTGAAATGTGTCAGCTGTGTCCCTTAACAGACCTGACAAAAGAGCCTACAATTCTAGCTCTTCTTCCCCAAGTCCCTGCAGCCTTGTAAATATTACAATGCAGATGCTTCTGTCAAGGGAGACCTCTGTTGATTACCCCTTAGCTCTCCTTTGACACTGCTAGAGTCTTTCCCCCACATCAGTATTTTAAACCTCTCCAGGGGAACTGGTAACTATATTGGTAACATGTAGACCTAACCTGTGGCTAAAATGGGCAGACTTTAAAGGCTCCCATGATGCAGTATGCTCTCTCAGAAAGCACATTTTGCTTCTCCTGCTTTATTCTGACTGTCGCTTGCCTGTTCCCCCATCACCTTTCCCACATCCGCCTTTATATCCTCCCTCCAGCTAGCCCATCAGGAGTGTTTTCACTGTTTCCTGCGTTGTCTTTTTCCCCACCTTGCTCTAGCCACACGTCATCAGTCTTGACTTTGTCTTCCGAGAGCTACGTCTACTTTGTAAATTTGACACTTGAGCTGCACCCCTCTCCTGACTTCCTGTGGGTTGCTGTTCATCCTTCCCTCTTGTCTGGGCTGCTCCACCTGTACTCCACACTTTTTTTTTTTAATTGAGGGAGTGAGACGAGGGAGGAGAGGTCTATCATCATTGCCAATGCCACAGCCTTGGATGGCTGGCCTTCCTGCCTAGTCTCCTGTGACCTTTAGCTCCTCTTGATCCACTCATGTGGCTCTTGGGATGCTAATCACATTCCAGAGCAGAGTCATAATATCTCCCCACCTTGGGTGGAGTCCAGCGTGTGCTCACTGGTCGGGACAGTGTTTATCATTCCCCTGTCCATGAGCTTCCATGGATACAGGTTCATTGGGTTTCTGACTTTCCTCTGGCTTTGCTCATCCTTAAGGGGCCCTCACAGCCTGCAATCTGCCTTCTGAATACAGTGGGTGGAGGGTGATGGGTGGTCATCTGGGCTTTGTAATGAAATGCTAACAGATGTCTTAGTCGCTGCTATGATTCCTGCTGTTTAGCACTTCCCCCTTGTCCCCAGGCCATGATGTCATCCTGAGAACCTCCACTGAAGTTGCTTAGACAAGCCAGTACAGAATTTCTCTGAAATACTTGCTTGCCTTGGGGACTCTGTTTCCCACCTTGTCTGAGGTTCTTGGGGTCTCCAACCCTCCCTCTACATTCCAGGAAGAATATGAAAGTTCTGTACGTGTTGGGAAGGGAGCCGCTTGTTTAACGGGACTACGGTTGTTCTTGGTGGAGGCCACTGGGTCCCCAGCTGCGTCAGAGAAGGTGTTAGTGTGAACTGCAGAATCTGCTGGTCTCCTGAATCATGGCCTTGACCCAGGCTCTGCTTCCCCAATAAGAGTGACACAGAGGACACCAATAGTGCTGTCTCCTACTTCTGGGGCCTTTGCAGATCTAAGGCCAGCATCTCCCCCAGATTGGGTGAGTCTTTTGCTTAAACTGTTGCCTCTCCATCTGATGGGTGTGCAGCTGTCTCTTCTGGATATTTCGGCATCTGCCTTGTTTGTGGTTCCACTGTTAGGGGAACCACACTGACTGAAACCGCTCATCCTGGCAAGGAGCCATAGTGACCATCAGTAGGAGCACCTGGTAAAGAAGATGGAAGTAATAGGCCACCACCAACCGGAAGAATTTGGGAAAGGTCAAAAGGAGACTCCACATGTCCTACCACCTCCCAGAACCCTTCCCACTGGCAACCACCTTGGCAGAGCAATGTGTGCACCACCAGGAAGGACCCTGCGTCAGAGTGATTGACCAAAGAAAAGCTGAAAACAAATCCCCTCACCAAGACTACGAGCCACGTAGCAGAGCAGTTCTCCTGGGCTCCCTTAGCCTGCCGCTCTCCGCCCGTGTCCCTGCCCCAGAAAGTCTCTTGCTTTGTGAGCACGTGTGTCTCCTCGGACAATTCATTTCTGACTGTTAGACAAGAGCCTGGAAAGAGTCCCCCTTCCTGCAACACCACCGTCACCCTGGCTGTTTGGGGGAGACTCCTAAGAGGTGGGGGAGGAGAGCCTGAAATGGAAATTCTGGGTGAGCGTTGTATTGAGAGGGTGTTGCCTGGAGACACCTGTAAGGGAGTGAGGAAAGAGAGGGCTGAGGAGGGACTGAGTAAGGGTGTAAATTCAGCTGAGATCTAGCTTCAGCCTGACCCCACAGGGAGCTCTGGAGCATGAATTACACTCCAAGGTTGTCCCACCTTGAGGCAAGCGTACTGGCCAGCTGCACCACCATATGAGTCAGTCGTTGGTTGGGAACTGTCCCAAGGTGAGGGAGTAACATCACAGACCCCCTGGACCAAGAAGGCTCCCACTGGTCAAGGGCAATTCCCAGGAGAAGGCTGTAGTCCTTAGCAGCTAGAGATGGCCGGGCACACCAGGGGTGTCGGGGCCAACGGATCTGAGCAGGACACCAGCAGCATCAACTACAGAGAGGCTGTATGAGACAGGGTCCCGTGGGGGCCTCAGTCTCTCCGCCTCCTTGTGGGTCACTCTGGAATTTGATGATTGATTTCATCACTACCCAGGAGGAGCCCCAGGAAGAGCCGTTGCAAAGCACCTGGGTGTTGCAGGTCACAAACCCAGGGACTCTGAAGATGCCAAAATCCGGAGCTGCCTTCCAGCTCTTGCACAGCTGGTTTTGCTCAGCAAAGGCAGAGGAAGAGGGAATCACTCGCCACCTCTTGCCTTCACTCTGTGGGAACTGGAAACAAATTCAGAAATATTCTCTTCCTTTTCCACAGAGGATGGCTTCCCTCTAGGTCCCTTGGATGGAATTAAGAGTCTCCTCATAGCAGAGACTTCTGGCCTATGATATGCCTTGAGCCAAAGGCTAGGATGGGGCATGTAGGCATTACCTGTTACTGTGTGTGTGCTGAGCTCAGTCCCTCAGTCGTGTCTGACTCTTTTGCAACCCCATGGACAGTAGCCCACCAGTCTCCTCTGTCCATGGGATTTTTCAGGTGAGAGTACTGGAGTGGGTTGCCATTTCCTTCTCCAGGGGATCTTCCTGACCCAGGGATCAAGCCTGTGTCTTCTGCGTCTCCGGCATTGGCAGGTGCATTCTTTATCCCCGCACCACCTGGGAAGCCCCCTTACCAAGCAGCATACTTATGAATGGCCACACGCCTGGCTCTCTGTGGACAACACATGGAAAGAGCAGTTCTCGGATTTTGTTTTTGAGTTCGAAATTCATTGGAGGGGGCTTGAGAAGGAGGGGGTCACCTGCATACTTGCACTTGGCTGTAGCCTGTCTGGCTGCCTCAGGGGAGAGACCAAGGGATGTGCAAGGAAAGCAGAAACCTGGGGGAGGAAACCTTGTATGCTGAGGGACCATGCTCAGAGAACGGGGCAGGGTCTTTATGTATTACTGCATCTGATGGCCACCGCAAACCCTGAAGAACTTGTTACCTCCAATGTGCAGCTGAAGGAACACAGGCTCTCACATCAGCCTACCTGAGAGCATTGCAGACCTATGAATGGCAAATATGAGCTTCAAATCATCTTTCGTTTCCCCTTTAGTCCATATTATCTCATTACTAAATCAACAGGGCTTGGGTACCCGATTCTGGGGACACCGGGGTCAGGTCCCTGAGGGGTATGCTG
This sequence comes from Redunca redunca, assembly GCA_006410935.1. NCBI lineage: Eukaryota > Metazoa > Chordata > Mammalia > Artiodactyla > Bovidae > Redunca > Redunca redunca. The sequence goes on from SJYQ01093180.1 coordinate 352,564, forward strand.
GCCCAGGAAGTCCAGGTTCCCCAGCTCATCACAGTCCCCAAGGGCTTGATGCTTCTCCTCCATGAGCACCTCTGCCCTCCTCTCATCCACCCACCGTCATGCACATCCATCCTGCACCTTCCCTGACCCCTCCCCCAGAAGATGCCGAAACACATCTTCTCTGATATTTTCAGACACCTCCACCCCAGAACTGCCCCAACGGTGTAAAGCCCAATCCCGAATGTTCAGCACCCATCGTGGTTCCCACATGGTATTGTGCACGCAAAGCATAAAGATGTTCACGGCTGTGCTCATGGATACAGGCGTTCACTCTGTGTGGCAGCTGTTCAGCCCTTTTGGTCACGCAGCTTGCAGGATCTTAGATCCTCAACCAGGGATTGAACCTGGGCCTCGGTAGTGAAAGCACCGAGTTCTAACCCCTGGACCACCAGGGAATTCCCTGCTCAGTCCTTCCTTACACATCCACCCAGAATGCCACCCACAAGTCTGTCCCCAACATGGTCTGTATTCTGCACTATGAAAACAAAAAGAGAACTTTAAGACACAGCAACGCCCCTGTGCTGAAGGAACCTAACTGGTGGCCTGATGCCAGCATTGCCGTCGTTCAGTCTCTCAGTCGTGTCTGACTTTCTGCAACCCCGTGAACTCCAGCATCCCAGGCTTCGCTGTCCTTCACTGTCTCCCGGAGCTTGCTCAAACTCATGTTCATTGAGTCTGTAATACCATCCAACCATCTCATCCTCTGTCATCCCCTTCTCCTCCTACTCTTGATGTTTCCCAGCATCAGGGTCTTCCTATCAGATGGCCAAAGTATTGGAGTTACAGCTTCAGCATCAGTCCTTCCAATGAATATCCTTTAGGGTTGATTTCCTTTAGGATTGACTGATTTCATCTCCTTGCAGTCCAAGGGACTCTCAAGAATCTTCACCAGCACCACAGTTCAAAATCATCTTTTCTTCAGTGCTCAGCCTTCTTTATGGTCCAACTCTTACATCTGTACATGACTACTGGAAAAACCATAACTTTGACTATACGGACCTTTGTCTGCAAAGTGATGTCTGTGCTATTTCATATGTTGTTTGGGTTTTAGACTAGGGCAAACCTGGGCTCCAGGGCTGGCTCTGCCTTGTCTTCAGTTCATTGTCTCTGGCAAGTTCATGTGCCTCTTTGCACTTTTTCTCTGGTCAAGTCCAGTCTCGTGGGGGTAGTTGTGAGGATGAAGTGAGGTGAGGCAGGAGGAAGCGTGGGCTCGGTGCTTAGGAGCTCTACCCTCCTCATGGCTCAGCGTCCAAAGTTCTCGGACCATGAGTACCATGGGAATTCCCAGGTGCCGCAGTGGTAAAGAATCTGTCTGCAGTCCAAAAGACACAACAGATTCCAGTTCGATCCTTGGGTCAGAAAGATCCCCTGGAGGAGGGCATGGCAACTCACTCCAGTATTTTTGCCTGGAGAATCCCATAGACAGAGGAGGCTGTTGGGCTACAGTCCATGGGGTCGCAAAGAGTCGGACACAACTGAGCATGCACACACACGCGTACCACAAGGTTTTCATGGATACAAACCCGCCAGGATTGGGGGAGGCCCGATGACAACAGTATTAGTCTAGTCTGAACTTCTGCTGACTCCAGAATGTGATCACAGACATGGGAAGAGAGTAGGAATGAAGTTTGCTTTGAAAAATGTTGCCAAGGGATTCCTTGAGCCTCCTCATCCTTCAGGACCCCAGGACACATTGCTAAGGCCACACAGGTTTCATCCTGGGCTGGGCCAGGCATCGAGTGGAGAAGAAAGCACCTTCCTGCCAGCAGCTCTTCCCAGAGCCTGGCATGTTTGCTTCCCTGGGTAGATGGAGGGCTTTGGGGTCCACAGCCACCATCTGCCAGAGTCACTGTGCCGGGGTCCGGCACCAGCTTGGTCTCCAGGACCCCAGCCCCAGCTTTTGGCAGTTGCCTGGGCTGAGTGACCTCACAGCTGTGCCTTCAGCCCATCGGGGGCTTATGTTTCTGTGTCTCTTGGGGGCCTATCCTGGTTGCCTGGCAGAGGGCCCACTGTCCTTCAATACCAGAGGCTCACATTGCCCGGCCTGTGCCAGCATTTGGCGAAGGATCCTCAACCGGGAGGCCCTCTCACACCCCTGTCTGCCTGCGTGTCCCACCAGGGCACGGACCGCAGGGCAGGGAAGGGCTCTACCAGCGTTTCCTTTTCTCTCTGACAGCTCTGCGTGCATGTATGGTCAGTTGCTCAGTCATGTCTGACTCTTCGTGATCCCCTGGACTGTGGCCTGCCAGGCTCCTCTGTCCCTGGAATTTTCCAGGCAAGAAAACTGGAGTGAGTTGCCATTTCCTTCTCCCGGGGATCTTCCCTGCCCAGAGGTTGAACCCACATCTCCTGCATTGGCAGGCAGATTCTTTATCACTGAGCCGCCCGAGAAAGCCCCTGACAAGTCTAGAAACTCCTTAAAGAAGATATCCATTCACACATTAGCCAAAGGGGATAATGGTATAGCTGACTCTAAAAGCAGAGATACTCGACAAATTGTACTGAAAGGATATTGACACTAACCTAGGGATGGGTTTTTTTCTAACCTGACTGCATGTATAAATGTGTAGCTTGTGATGATAATGGGGAAGGGAGCGAGAGGAAGAAAGAGAGGAAGAGGCAGTCCCCTTACTAAGTGGGCACACACTGTGCTTGGTGCTCCAGGGTCCTACTGTTCCTTCTCAAACTCAGCAACCCTAGGAAGCAGGCGCTACAATTTCCCCATTGTACAAATGAGAACGGTGAGGCCCAGAGGAGTTAAACCAATGATCCTAAGCCACACAGCTGCTGAGTGGCAGCAACAGGAGTTGAGGCTAGTCTCTCTCTCTAACATGTATGCTTTTTTTGTTGTTGTTTTGCATACTTTTATATACATTTCAATATTTGAACCACAGTATATATATATATATTCAAAAGCTTAAAAATTTTAAAAAGTAAGTGGTTGATAGTCTATGTTGCACTTTTCTTGCTTTGTTTTGTTTTCCAGCTTTTTTTATTGTAAAATGGATATAACATAAGATTTATCACCTTAACCATCTTTAAGTGATATTTTAAGTTCGTTCATATTGCTGTGCAACTCTCACCGCTGTCTATCTCCAGAACTCTTCTCATCTTATAAAACTGAAGCTCTGTAGCCATTAAACAATACTTCCCACCCCCTTTCACCTCAGCCCCTGGCAATAATGCTTCTATTTTCTGTCCCCATGATGAAGACTGCCTTGATTACTTTATATAAGCAGAATCATACAGTATTTGTCTTTTTGTGACTGACTTATTCCACTAGCACAATGTCCTCCAGGTTCATCCCTATTGTAGGATAAAGTAGAATTTCCTTCCTTTTTTTAGAGGCTGAATAGTATTCCATCGTGAAAGACAGGGAGGTCTGGCATGCTGCTGTCCACGAAGTGGCAAAGAGTCCATCTGACACGGATCAATGACAACAAAGTATTCCATTGTGTGTACACCACTAATTGTTCAGCTCTTCATCTGCCAGTGGACACGGGCTGTTTCTACATTTTAGCTACTGTAAATAATGCTGCTATGAACAATGGTGTATAGATAACATTGAAACTCTCCTTTCAATTCTTCTGGATTATATGCCCAGAAATTGAATCACTTGATTGTATGGTAACCCTATTATTAATCTTTTGGGGAACTGCCATACTATTTCCATAGTCACTGTATTATATTACATTCTCACCAACAGTGCACAGAGGTTCTAATTTCTCCACATCCTCATCAACGCTTAATTTTTTTCCATTTTTTACATTTGTTTATTTTGGGGTTTTTTGACAGTAGCCATCCTAATGGATGTGAGGTGTCAAACTCATTGTGTTTTTGACTTGTGTTTCCCTAAAAATTAGGGATGATGGCCTTTTCACATGCGTATTGGCCATTTGTATACCTTCTTTGGAGAAATAGCTAATCAAGTTCTTTGCCTGTATTTTAATTGTGTTGTGTAGGGCTTTTTGCTGTTGAGTTTTGAGTTCTCTATATATTCTGGTTATTAATCCCTTATCAAATACATGATTTGCAGACATTTTTTCCCATTCGGTAGGCTGCCTTTTCACCCTGTTGATGGAGTCCTTTGGTTTTTAAAATGATTATTAGTATTTTATTGACGTATTTTGACTGTGCTTCATCTTCGTGGCTGCGTGGGCTTTTTTCTGGTTGTGGCAAGTGGGGGCTATTCAGTGTGAAGGTGCCTCACTTCGGTGGCTTCTCTCCTGCAGAACGTGGGCTCTAGGGTGTGAAGGTGCCTCACCGCGGTGGCTTCTCTCCTGCAGAACGTGGGCTCTAGGGTGTGAAGGTGCCTCACCGCGGTGGCTTCTCTCCTGCAGAACGTGGGCTCTAGGGTGTGAAGGTGCCTCACCGAGGTGGCTTCTCTCCTGCAGAACGTGGGCTCTAGGGTGTGAAGGTGCCTCACCGCGGTGGCTTCTCTCCTGCAGAACGTGGGCTCTAGGGTGTGAGGGCTTCAGCAGTTGGGGCTCCTGGGTTCTAGAGCACAGGCTCAATAGTTGTGGTGCGCTGGCCTACTTGCCTGCAGCATGTGGGATCTTCCCAGATCAGGGATCGAACGCATGTCTCCTGCATTGGCAGGCAGACTCTTGACCACTGAGCCACCAGGGAGCCCCTGATGATGTCCTTTGATGCATGGACGCTTTTAATCCTTATAAATTCCAATTTGTCTTTTTTCCTCCCCATTTGTCCCATTTGTGCCTTTAGTGTCATATTCGAGAAATCATTGCACATCTATTGTAATGAGGCTTTGCCTATGTTTTCTTCTAAGGGTCTTATAGTTTTAGGTCTTACATATAGGTCTTCAGGTGAATTTGTGTGTACAAGTGTTGGCTAAGGGTCTGACTTCCTTCTTTTGCATGTGGATATCCAGTTTTTCCAGCACCATTTGTTGAAGACTATTTCCTTATTGAATGGTCTTGACACCCTCAGTGAAAGTCATTTGACCATATTTGCCAGGATTTATTTCTGGTAACACTTAACACTTTTAACTGCCTTTCTTACACAGCGGCTCAACACTGTGCGATGCTTAGTGGAATTATGGAATATCAAAGCTGTAGGAGACCCCAAACAAGTAACGAATACGTCCCCATTCTATAGATGGAAAAACTGAGGCCAGTAGTCAGGACTGTCAGTCCAGTGCTCACGCCGATACAGGACTTTGTGAGGATCCTCACCTCCTGGAGAGAGCAGAGGGGTTACTGAGATACGTTTCATGCATTTTCACAAGTGCTCCAAATGCACTCCTGTGTTTTAGGAATCAGAAGTGTAGAATTGGCTCAGCAGTATGACGTGCTGCTGGGAGGCCACTGAACCCTCCCAACGCCCAAGTCAGGGTCCACGACCACCATCTCTGGAAGACTTTGGATGATACTCCCAATCCAGGCACAAGAGCAGCAGGCAGCCTAAAAAAGTGTGGGTGTCTGCAAAGCCTACCGTGGCCAGGGCCCCCCTGGGCCCTCAGCACACCTCCTAAGCCCCACCCTCACCTGCACCCCCCTCCTGCCCTTCGATGCCCTTCAGCCCCAGGCGCTAGCTCTGCTGAAGCACTCTATTTTCCTGAACGCGGGCCAGGCTGGGTGGCACTCCTGTGTCCCGTGTTCCAGCTCCCACAGACACATTTACGACTGTTTATCCCCTTCTCAGAGAAGCCTTCTCTCACGTTGCCTCTACTAGAAGTCGCCTCTCGGGCCGGGTCATCCTGGACCCTGAAGCCCCTGCTACAGTCTCCCGGGAAGCTTACAGCTACTTGTCTTCCTGCCAAAGCTGAGATCTCTTAAGACTGTGTTATAAACATTCAAAAGAATGTCCTAAGGCGATGTGTGTGTGTGTGTGTGTGTGTGTGTGTGTAATCCTCAGTGCACACAACTGTTGCTCAAAACACTTTTGTGAGTCCAGTTCAGAGAGACAGCAATGACTGAAAAGTCGGGTTGTGAAGGGAACTGTCTGCTGAGCATGGCTGGAGAGAGTTGGGAGTTTCTTCTTCAGCGCCTGTAGACTCAGTCACTCAGTCGTGTCCCCATGACCCACCAGCCTCCTCTGTCCATGGGAATTTTTCCCCCAGCAAGAATACTGAAGTAGGTTGCCATGCCCTCCTCCAGGGGATCCTCCCAAGCCAAGGATCTCCTTGCTTAGGCAAGTGGATTCTTTACCACTGAGCTCCCTGGGGCTTCCCCGTCAGATAGCCAGAAAAAAAAAAAAAACTGACTGTCTGTTTGGCCACCAGCTCTCACTAACTCCAGTGTTAAATTGGATTTTTCATTCTGGGAAAGGGGTCACCGATGGGCTTGTTTTTCCCAGGGCCAGGGAAGGAGTGAGGAGAAGGAGGTGGTTGCCGGCTGAAGAGTAAATAATCAAGTCAGTCTCAGGTTTAATCCCCCTGTGACCTCGTGCCCTTGACTGGCACTGCCACCAGGCCCTCCTGGTGCCAGCAGGTCACCTCCGTGTGCCCCTTCCCCAACCCTGTCCCTCTGCAGGGAGCTGGAGGCGCTGCGCACCTCCACACCGGCCACGCAGCTGGAAACAGCTGTGCCCAGCACAAACCATATCCGGCCCCAGCCGGGCACTGACCTATGCAAATCCAAGCAGAATTACAGTCGCCCATAAACAAATTAGCATCCTTTAAAAGGTGAAAAGCTCCATAAAATGTCTGGGCTTTGTTTACGGCTTCGAGGTGGGGGTGACGGAGTGGGGTGGAGAGGTGGGTTAAATTGCTGGGGTGCCCGTGTGGCTCGAGCTCTCTCACCCCCACCCCCGGGGTGCGGGGGGGCGAGCTGACCCCGGTGTTCTCAGGCGCACGTAGCCCCTGCCTTAAATGGCCGCTCAGTCCGTCCCGGTCCTGCCGTTTGTTCCAGCCAGCCCGGGTCCCAGCAGGTGTTCCCTAATTAGCAATCTCTTCATTTCCAATCAAAGCACAAAGCGGCCCCAAAAGCCTGTCTTTATGAGGGAGCCGGCAGCGGCTAGGGATGTGCGGGGGGATAATTGTCTTCGCCAGTGGCGGCAGTAGGCGGCTTGGCTAATTCATTATTGTAATAACTTGGCTAGTCCTTCGGGAGGTGGGGGCAGGGGAGGCAGGGAGGGGACGGAGCGGGGCCGCGGGCGGGGCGGGGTGAGGGTCTGGGGCGAAGGGGTGGGGACCGGAGGAGCCAATGAGCGACGCCCCTGCCCGCGCCAGTCTCCCCCACTGGCTGGGCACCCACTTCCCACGGGCGGGTGCCTGACACCCGCTTGCCAGCCCTCGGGCGGCAGCCACCCCGTGGCAAGGCGTCCGGACTTTCCATGGTGCAGGGAGGGGCCCTGGGTTTCTGAAGAGGCTCTCGGCTCTGAGAAGCTTACACTCTATGACCCTCCAGGGCCTGAAGGGCTAAGGCCCAGAAATCTTAAGAGTGGGGGCCCCCAGAGGCAGGTGTCTGTCTCCCCGAAGGCCGAACCCCTGCGCCTTGACTGGCATCCGGCCTAGACACGGTGATGGAGGTGGCTACTGAGAATGTCTCCAAAGAACGGCCTTGTACTTCAGTTGGCAGAACGGTGTGGGTAACCACCCAAAGACCCCTCCAAGTCTGCAGGGGCCACACAGGCGGCTGAGTGCGTCCCTGAAGTGAGGCTGAGGGGGCCCCAGGCCGGGGCCACCCCTGCCCTGTGTGGGACACTCTGCCTGCCTGTTTCTCCTGCAGTCAAGCAGGTGCCTGGGAGTCAACATTTGGAGAGGCCCTCCGTCCCCTGGCAGCTGTGGGTCCTCAGTCAGGTGCGGTAGTCAGGTGACTGTGAGGCATTCGGAATTCCAGCTGAGCTTCCATCTGAAACCAAATACAGGAGAGGCAGGAGTGGAGGTGGGGTGGGGGGTGTCCCCAGTGGGGGAAACAGCAGGAGCAAAGGCACAGAGTGAATTCCAGGACTGGGGGCGCGAAAGGAGGCTGGTCCTGTGGGATGGGAGTGGGTGAGAGGGCAGGCTGAGGGCGCATGGGAGATTCTGGCTGGCCTGTGTAGGCCTGACTGGCAATGGAGGGCTCAGCCTTCATCTCAGTTCAGTTCAGTTCCATCGCTCAATCGTGTCCGACTCTTTGCGACCCCATGGACTGCGTGGACTGCAGCCTTCATCTCTTGTGCCCCCAGATCAACAGTGACACAGCCCTGCTAGAGAGTCCATGGGTGGCTTTGCCCTGCCCTGGAGGAAAGGTGTTAGGGTAAACCTCTGCTCGGAATTCAAGGAAAATGGCCTGGACAGGAACACAGACCTCCAAGGGCTAACGCAAGAGGGCTAGGCTTTCCCGGCCTCCTCCCTCTCCCCTTTAGCTGCCATCTCAAATCCACCCGGTGGAACTTGTGAGGGGTCATTAGAAATGGACCAGCCCTTGCCTGACTCCTCACAGCCTGTCTCTGAGCTGAGTGTTTTCCCCTGGCCTTAGTGCCCGGTGGTGACCACCAGTGGTTAGGATTGGTGGCTCTAGAATCAGAAGACCTGAGATCATATCCTGGCTCCCTCAGCTAGGCACCTTTGTGCGCCTCGGTTTCTTCATCTGTACATTTGAGATGAAAGAGTCCCTAGCTCTCAGTTAACATCTGTGAGGCTCATAGCACAGAGCCAGCTGTGGGGAGGGCTCCAGCTGCCTAGGGCCTGCTCTTAAAGACATTGGGATGGGATTAAGAGGTACCAACTGAAAAGTGGGGTGAAAGTGTGAGTCGCTCAGTCGTGTCTGAGTCTTTGCAACTCCATGGACTGTAGCCCGCCAGGCTCCTCTGTTCATGGGATTCTCCAGGCAAGAATACTAGAGTTGGTTGCCATGCCCTTCTCCAGGGGATCTTCCTCACCCAGGGATGGAATCTGGGTCTTCTGCATTGCTGGCAGACTCGTCACTGTCTGAGCCACCAGTAAGTAAGCTAATAGGATATATTATAGCACAGGGAAGAGAGGCAACACTTCATCACAACTATCATTTCTGTTCAGCCGCTCAGTTGTGTCTGAGTCTTTGTGACCCCATGGCATGCCAGGCTTCCCTGTTCATCACCAACTCCCGAAGCTTGCTCAAACTCATGTCCATTGATTCAGTGATGCCATCCAATCATCTCATCCTCTGTCATCCCCGTCTCCTCCTGCTTTCAATCCTTCCCAGCATCAGGGTCTTTTCCATTGAGTCAGTTCTTCCCATCAGGTGGCCAAAGTATTGGAGTTTCAGCTTCAACATCAGTCCTTCCAATGAACACCCAGGACTGATTTCCTTTAGGATCGACTGGTTTGATCTCCTTGCACTTGTAATAACTATAAGTAGGGTATAATCTTTAAAAACTGTGACTCACTATGTTGTACACCTGAAACATATAATATCGTAAGTCAACTATAGCTCAATGAAAAAATCACATGGGGTGGAGAGGAGATTTCAGAGTGTCAGGATCCTGCTTTCATCCTTTATTTTTTTTCCCTGCATGTGCAGTGGGATGGTGGAGACTGAACTTGGACCCTCCGAGGTTCTCAGGTTGAAGGATGATGTGGTGAGGTGAGGTGGGGTGGGCTCTGTAGCAGCCTGTCCTCTTGCTGCTGCTGCTGCTAAGTCGCTTCAGTCGTGTCCGACTCTTGGCAACCCCATGGACTGCAGCCCATCAGGCTCCTCTGTCCATGGGAATTTCCAGGCAAGAGTACTAAAGTGGGGTGCCATTGCCTTCTCTGGTCCTCTTGTCCTGGAGATCTCCACATTGACCTGTAGGTGGAGGCCCAGCCTTGTTCCCTCTCAGCCTTGCCCCTGTCTGTGTAGTTCTGAAGGGGTCATTTAACATTTTCTAGTGGCCACATTTTTAAAAAGTCAAAATAAACAAGTTAAATTAATTTTATATTTTACTTAACTCAATATAGCAAAATGTTATCAATGTGTAATCAGTGTAAAAACTATTGCTGAGATATTTTAAATTCTTCTTGTACCATATCTTTGAGCTCTGGTGTCTGTTTTACACTCACAGCCCTTTTCAATTCAGTCTAACTTTATTTCAAGGACTCAGTGTGTGGCTGCTGAATTTGGTAGCGCAAGTCCAGGGATTAAGGATACAAAGTCTGGAGCCGCTTGCTAGCTGTGTGACCTTGGGCGAGTTGCTAAACCACTCTATGCTTAGGTTTCTTTATGTGCAAAATGGAGCAGTCCATAGACTCTGCCCCTTGAGTTTCTTATGAGAATTAAGCTTATAAACATAAAGACTTAAAACAATGACTGGCAGGCAGAAAGTGCTGTTAGATGTTAGCTAGAAAACTGAGAATTATAAATCTCTGAAGGAAGAGCGGCCAAGGCAGAAAACGAAGAGCAGCAGGAAGCGTGGAAAGGCTGGTGGCCAGGCAGCATGTTGAGAGGCAGCAGAGGAAGCCAGTGGGGCGGCCAGCGTCATGTCCAGTCGTGAAGAGATCAGTTTCCTCTACAGCTCTGCGAGCAGAGCCTGAGATCTGTTCAGTTCAGTCGCTCAGCTGTGTCCGACTCTGTGCAACCCCATGGGCTGCAGCACGCCAGGCCTCCCTGTCCATCACCAGCTCCCAGAGTTTTCCCAAACTCATGTCCATTTAATTGGTGATGCCATCCAACCATCTCATCTCCTGTCGTCCCCTTCTCCTCCCACCTTCAATCTTTCCTATCATCAGGGTCTTTTCAAATGAGTCAGCTCTTTGCATCAAGTGGCCAAAGTATTAGAGAGAAAATTCTAGGTCCTGAGATCTGGCCTGACACCGGTCCCCATCTCAAGGGTTGGGGTGTGAGCCCTGGCTGGGGGCCTGGTGTAGCCCTCAGTCTTCCCCATCTTGCTTGACTCTGAAACTGTTGCATACCTCCCACTCACAGCGTCTGGGAAGCACCGGGGCATCAGCTGGAGGGGGAATATTAATGATTCAATTTTCAACCGGGTTCCACTCCAGGGCCTTGCCTGCGACATGCATTTTTAATCATAACAAAACAGAATGACAAAGGGAGTCATTTGCAGCAAGGCAGGCCCTGCTGGCTGTCCCCCCACCCCCCAAAGGGTGTGCTTGCGGGGAGGGGAGCTGGCTTCCCAGCCCACAAGACAGTCCGCATTCTGCTGCCAGGGCTGCTCCCTGACTTCAGAGAGGGCCAGTCTCTGACCGTGCCATGCCCTGCAAGCCGTTCTCTCTGGGCTGTGACTGTCTTCCAAAAGCGGGCCATGGGGTTGGGGGAGTCAGAAACACTTGATGGTGCCCATCAGCTACGGCTGCTAGAAGCTGGGAGTGGCAGAGACTCAACCATCTCCCTCAGGGTTCCCTCACAGCTCAGCTGGTAAAGATCCACCTACGATGCAGGAGACCCTGGTTCGATTCCCGGGTTGGGAAGATCCACTGGAGAAGGGAAAGGCTACCCACTCCAGTATTCTTGGGCTTCCCTTGTGGCTCAGCTGGTAAAGAATCTGCCCGCAATGCGGGAGACCTGGGTTCAATCCCTGGGTTGGGAAGACCCCCTAGAGAAAGGAAAGGCTACCCACTCCAGTATTCTGGCCTGGAGAATTCCATGGATAGTCCATGGGGTCGTAAAGAGTCGGACACGACTGAGCAACTTGCACCTTCACTTTCACTAAGGGTTCCAACTGATCTACAGGAAGGACAAGGAACCATGGGGGTGGTGAGGGACCGTATGGGTGCGGAGGCTGTAGAGGATTCAACCTGCCCATCCTTTCAGGCCTGGAGTCACTCTTCTTTCTCTGAGCCTCCAGCAGGCTTAGGGGTGGGTACATGGAGCTGGCCTTCTGGGCTGACCTCACCGTGGTGGTACCTGGTGATTGGCTGGCCCTTCTCTGATGGAGACGGCACCTCGGCTCTCTATTGGATCACCTTCTGCCCTCCTAGCCCATCCTGTTTGGCGACTAACGTTGCACCAGGTCAGTCTGGACTGCTCTTCTTCACCCTTCCCGATATCTTTGAGAGTCCAGCTTTCATCCCATCTCATCAGTGAGCCTTCCCTGACTGCCCGACCACCACAACAATCACCATAAACCAACTCCTGCTCTCCTCTCCGAACACATTACCCACATCTGCACCTCCCCCTAGGCCCTTCTGCTGTTCTCAGAGCATCCCTCTGTCCATCTCCCAATCTCTGAGCGCCCGGTATGCACCAGGCGCTCTGCCTGCTTGCTCCATCTAGCGGGGAAGGCCAACAGTCAGCCATAAACCTTTTCACTAGACGGGAGGTGCTGTGGCGGGAGGCATAAAAAGAGGCTGTGGGGACACAGGGGCCAGTGTGCTTTCATGCATACCTGCTGTTATTTTCACCAGCATTTAGGAAGGACCAACTATGTGCCAGGCACTGTGCTGGGTGCGGCAGCTACAGTGATGCAGAAATCACATGTCTCTATCTTCACAGAGCTTATAGTTTGGTGGAGAAGAGGAAACAAATCAACAGGTGCCCCATTCTTCCTTTTATATCTACCACTGTGTCTTGTACACAGTAGGTGCTCAATAAATGCTTGCTGGCTGGTTGGTTCTAAGTTGCCTAACACTCGGACTGTGCCACCTTCTACCCCCTTGCTTTACATTTATGAGGCTGGGTCCTGCCAGAAGGTCCCTGCCCTGCTCCAGCTAGCTCTGATCTCAGGTGTGATAAATTAATAATGGCACCCACCGACATTTATTAGGTTCTCCTTATATGTCAGGTGCTAAACACTTTGCCAATACAGGTAATACAATCTTATTTAATTTTTACAACTCCATGGGATAGATATTATTATTCAACCCATTTTTATCAAAGAAGAACATCAGGCACAGAGAGGTTAAGCCACTTGTCTGAGGTTGCACAGCAAGTAAAGGACAGAGCTGGGATATAAACCTAGGCATTGGGCTTCCCTAGTAGCTCAGATAGTAAAGCACCACCAGCAATGCAGAAGACCCGGGTTCAATCCCTGGGTCAGGAAGACCCCCTGGAGAAGGGAATGGAAACCCACTCCAGTATTCTTGCCTGGAGAATCCCATGGACAGAAGAGCCTGGTCAGCTACAGTTCATGGGGTCGCAAAGAGTCGGACACAACTGAGCAGCTAACACACACACACACACACACACACACACACACACACACATGCACACACACACATTCTGACCCAGCTCTGTGCTCTAATCTACACTGTGTCACTGTGTCTGGCATCTGCCTCCTATCACATGTAAAATAGATCACAAAGACCTTTTTTTCACCCCATTGGCAGAAACTTGCTGCCTTTTAGTTGGCAGCCATTGCTAGCGACATCTAGGCCTGTGTACCACACCCTCCAGGAGTCACAGAAGACAGGGCTAGGGGGCCTCCAAGGTCCTCTCCTGCGCCGCTCTGTGCTTCAGCCAGAGGAAACAAGCACCAGTGATGGGAAGGGCCTGGCCCAAGGGCTCAAGACCAAGTCTTGACTGAGCAGCGCTCCTGCCCCAGTCTAGCCCCAGCCTTGGCATGACTTCCTGAGCACTGTTTTAGAGGGGCTTGTAGAGACTGGGTGGTCGACATCTGGTCTGAGATGGAGGGGCAGAGAGGCCTGTGAGCAGTCCCTAACCCCTTGAGTGTACACCTACCTCTCAGCAGTCCTTGAGCTCCATCAACCTTATTCCTGGGTTTTGGGGCACTCTGCTCTCTGCCCTCCTCACCCTACACCCCCTACTTCATAGCTGGCATCTCCTCCTTCCCTTCCATTGTCTTCCCCCTGGGGTGCCAAACAGCCCATGCTTCTCCCCACATGGCCAAAGTCAGGAATGGGAGTAGAGAGTCTACCCCAAGGAACCTCCTCACTCTTCGTCCATCCCAACACATGTGCTAGGCATGAGGGTATAATAGTCAAGAAGACAGATGGAAATCCTTTTTTGGGGGGATCTTAACATTTGTGTGTGTTGAGGGAGGCAGATAAAAACAAAACAGAACCAAACCTAAGATACTAAATGCATTTAATATATTACATAGGTAAGTTCATGGAGAAATAGGAAAGCAAGGGACCCCAAGAGCCCTAGCTATGGTTGAGTAGAGACCTGAGGAGGTAATGGAGGGAGCCCTGCAAAAGTCCAGAGGAGAGTGTGTCAGACATAGGGCACACACAGCAAGTGCAAAGGTCCTGAGGTAGAAACGGGCCCAGTGTGTTCAAGGTACAGCAAGGAGGCTGACAGCTGCTGTGGAGCAAATGAGAAGTGTAGGAGATGCCGTGAGAGAGTGAACCTCCGAGGATGGATGGACACCCTCTGATGCTGTTGACTGACGGTGTCCCTGAGAGACAGGAATCAGTTGCAGGGGTGCTGAGGCTGCCCGTCCAGTGAGTGGGACTGAGGCTGCCCATCCAGTGGGTGGAGGTGGAGGACTTTCGCCATAGAGTCAGTCTCCCTGAGCTGGCCCCCTTAGTCAGAGGCTCAAGATATACAAGAGGGTTTGTGAAAACCCCTGGCAGGTAGAAAAAGGACACCGTCTTTCTGAAAGACTTTCTGAAAGTCTTGGAAAGTTTCCGTCTTTCCAGCCCCTGCCTCTTGACCAGCGGAGTTCTGAAAGAAGACTGGTCGATTACACCCAGGAATGCTCAAAGCTCTTGTTCTCACAGCGGTGCTAGGAAGGAGGCTTCAGTCAGTCACCGACTTTTTCTAGGAACGTATGAGCTCCTGGTCATTGTTTTGAGGGGACTGTCCCCAGGGGGACGGTCAGTGAACACAACCTCATTATTTACCAGCCCGGCCTGCGTCTCCTGCCCGCCGGGAGGTAGGAGTCCCTGATGTGATTCAGGGTCCCATGGGGACACCAGCCACAGGGCTATGGGCTGTTTTGCCCAGTGGAGCCCGAGGCTTCTGCTTTCTGTGTTTCTGTTGCCTCCTCCTTCCTGCCTCCAACTGCCTCCTCTCTCTCTCTCTCTCAGATTTAAGGGCAGGTTTTATTGCCGAGCTGCCTGAGGGCTCCTCTTTCTGATTGTATTAAAGTCTCCGTAATTCTCCCCTCATTAATGATTGGCATATTTTTACCTCTCACTAAAGGAGCTTCAAGGCGACTCCCGGGGGTGAGGGGGGGGGCCCTACTCTCCGAATGAAACGATTTCATCCTGCTCCAGAAATGCATTAAAAAGGGTTTGTCAGGATCTTATCACCAGTTAGAGAAAGCTAATCAAATTACTCCTGTTTGTTAGCTGGTACAGCACTGTGTCATTCCATTGAGCCGAGGCCTGGGGTGGGTAGGGACAGAGCACCCCGACTGCTGGAGGAGGGTGGTGCTGGCTGCCCGGCCCAAGGCCCAGCCGCTGTGCCCCCAGCTGGCACCTTAGGATCAGCCCGGCCCTGCAGAAGAGCCAGGATGAGCTACTGGGACAGCTAACCCTAGTCATCTATTACTCAGCAGTGATGGCCCCTCACAGGTACCTGCATGTTCTCATAGACAGAGGGCGCATCTCAGCCCTACACTGTGTTCTTGGCAGAGCTGAGAAGGAAATTGCAGTCTATTGCATGTAACATATGCATTCTCCCCTACTTTGGGAGAGATGAGTACAGAATATTTTGTTTCCCTTTGGTCAGTAGGTTTTCTTTAAAAACAGAAAATAATATTTTTAAGAAAAGAATACAGAAAATACTATGTATCTACCACCCCAAACTGACAACTGATAACTGTGTTGTTATTTATGTTTTTTGTTTTAATAACAGAATTCACAAGTAAATCAGAGACTCCTTTGTGCCCAACCCCCAGCTCCATTATTTCCCTCCCTTGCCAGTGACAAGTATCATGAATTTATTATCCATTCTTCTAGGCCAATGGCACCCTACTCCTGTACTCTTGCCTGGAAAATCCCTTGGATGGAGGAGCCTGGTGGGCTGCAGTCCATGGGGTCGCTGGGAGTCAGACACGACTGAGCGACTTCATTTTCACTTTTCACTTTCATGCATTGGAGAAGGAAATGGCAACCTACTCCAGTGTTGTTGCCTGGAGAATCCCAGGGACGGGGGAGCCTGTTGGGCTGCCGTCTATGGGGTCGCACAGAGTCAGACACGACTGAAGCGACTTAGCAGCAGCAGCAGCAGGCCCTTAAAAATTCTTTAAAATAACATATGTGTATCCAAGGACAGTACAGTCCACTGGGTGCAATCGCTTATTTTCTCTCCATAGCTTCATGGGTGTCCGTCAGCATAGATTCTGGCATCACCCTGGGTGAGACACCTACCTTCCCTGTGCCTCAGTTTCCCCACCTCTAAATTGGGAATAATAATAGCACCCACCTGATAAGATGTGTGGTGAGGAGGAAGTGAGATGTAACAAATGCACTTAGCACGTGCCTGGCAAGGGTGAGTGCCAACAGATGAAAGACATTGTCACTGACATCCTCTCTCTTGCACTCCGCTTGCACCGTCGAGGGGCCCGTGTGGCTTCTGGGCTCCACCCCTGGTGTACGGGTTCACGCCCACCCAGCTAGAGGCTGCTGAAGGATGTGAGGTGTCCAGCTGTGTGGACATGGGTATGCTTTGCAAGGAATCCTAGAAACTATGATTCGCTGCACAGACAAAGCGGGCTGAGTGGGAGGACTGGGTCAGGTATCCCCGGAGCAGACCTAAGCCCCAGCAGAAGAACAGCTTCCAGCCCGACCAGCCTGAGGCAACAGGGACTCTTCCAGCTGCGTGGCTGCCTCCACGGCCCCAGAAAGGGTTCAAAAGGCTGAGCCACACTCCCCAGCCCCACCACGTCGCACAAAAGGACGTATCGATTGGTTTGTAGGAGCGTTTCCTGGGGTCCTTTATATCTCTCTCCCTCGCCACCGTAATGAAGAGGCCGCACGCACAGAGGAGGGGAGAGGCCAGCACACATCCCATCCGGGTGGGATTTCTTCATCTTATCAATCAGGACTTTAATTAGACACGTCCGAGAGGGCAGCTCCATCTCGGGGCAGGCGGCAATCTTTATCAAGCGTGCCTCATCTCTAATTACCGTGTACTGACAGATAACAACTGGGGGGCAGGCTGGGGAGCCCAGGAGGCAAGGAAAGGACAGCAGGGTCTGGCGAGCAGCCGTCCCCCCCAAGGAGAGCATCCTTCCCAAACGACCTGGAAGGAATGGCTCTGGCTCTGCTACCCAGGGGCGGGGGGGGGACATGCCCTCAGATAACAACCCTGGGAATGATTGCAGGCTGGGCCAGGAGATGGACAGACGTCAGTGTCCCCATCTCCACCCTCTGAGCTCCTGATGCACGCTTCTTCTTTCTTTAACTCTGAATTTCAATTTTTTTGCTCAGTGTTTTTAATAACATAGTAGAAAGAGCAAGGGAATTCTTCTCGGTTTGAAGGCTATGACCTGGCTTCTTGGGTCCATGTCAGTCAGTCCCTATGACCTTAGACAAGAAGCTTGAGTTTGCTGGGCTCACGTGACCTTCACTTCAAAATGGAGAGAGTCAGGCCCACTCGTGGGATTGCTGTGGCCGTGCACTGAATGCGTGTGCACGTGTGCGTGCTTCCCTCCTTGCCTGTCTTCCTGCCCCTCCCATCCATCTGCTGAGCAGCTTTTATTAGGGACTGGGGACAGCTGACATAATCAAAGGCCAAAGATGAAGCTGCCTGCCCTTCTGGGGTGAGTCTTCTGCTCAGCAGTGTTGAAAATTATCAGGGACGATGGACCTGGGGGTGGAAAATGAGGTATAGGGCAGCGGGCTGGCGGCTCCCGCCTTGGGTGAGGTCCGCTGGCTCAGAGGTGACAGATCACACGGGCAGTGGCGCGGACCTGAGTGGGGATGCATGCGTGCTCATGAGTGTGTTGAATGGTTTATTCTCTCTGAGCCTCAGTTTCCTCACGAGAATGGGAATAATCACTGCTCTGTCTCGAGGCTGGAGAGGCGGCACGTGAAGAACCCAGATTCGGCCTGGCCCTGCACCCAGGGAGCTGATGGTCGGGTTAATTGAGATTGACTGTGATTGCTGACTGTGATCGCTTCTAATCCACGCGTGCCTGGCACCTTCTGAGCCCTGGCGTTTCTCAGAAGAGTAGCCTGCATGCCGCTCGCCTGTCTAGACAATACCCCAGGTTCTCATTCACCGGTTCTCAGGCTGGGGACTGAGGCTGGCCCCTTCCCCACATACCACACTGCAGCCTCCTTCACAGATACCTCAGATTCACATCCCTTGGCCCAGGCCCCCGATAACCAGTTCCTGAGATCACTCTCTGTGGCCTCCTGTCCCCCCAGGCTTCCCAGCTCTTCTGACACCACTGGAAACTTGTTTCCGGGCCCCTCGGTCGGGGTTGAGAGACAGACAGACTTGGCTTAAAAGC
Organism: Redunca redunca; assembly: GCA_006410935.1. Taxonomy (NCBI): domain Eukaryota; kingdom Metazoa; phylum Chordata; class Mammalia; order Artiodactyla; family Bovidae; genus Redunca; species Redunca redunca. Next base: position 370,831 of record SJYQ01093180.1, read on the forward strand.
TTTCAAGTGCTTCCATCCTGCAGGGTCCCAGCAAGGAATGGGTTCGGGGTCCCGGAGTTGAGTGGAGAACAGAGGTTCTGTGCTAGCTCTTTACAAAGCATTTAACTGATCAAAATTGCCTTTCTCGACAGAGATCTTAATCCCTGCTCAGAGAGGTGAAGAAACTCACCCGCTGTCTCTCAGCGCCGGCATCTGAACCTACCTCTAGTGGTCAAGTTGTCTCCTTTAAACCACTCAAACAAGCAAGTGGCAAACATTCAAAACTCAAAGAGACTCGGCACCACAGGCTTGGGGAGAATCTGAGAATGTCCCTAGATGATAACTCTTGGGCTATGCTTTTAACAAACCCAGACTCGCCTTTCTCCAAAGGGACAGCCCCTGATCGGTTGGAGAATGGCATAGGAGGTGGTGCTCTGGGAGGGAGAGCTCATGGTCCCTGAGGACACCCTCTGAGGCCGTCGACCCCGGCCATGGGCTGATTGGGACCCCAGGGTAGAGTTTCGGAATGCCAGGCTGGTTGGGACACAGAAGGACAGGTGGTAGAGGAGGCCATGAAGGTGTACAGTGGGGTAAGCCTCAGCCTCACCTTAGACATATCAGGGTGTATGTGCGGAGAAGGAGCTAACACACGGACCCACCAGAGGAGAGAAGAGCTTGCTGGGCGGCAGAATGGGTGTTCATGAGAAGGAGTGAGCCATGAGCCAGGACACCGTCCCAAGTGGGTGTGAGCCACCTTCTCCCCTCTGCCTTTCCAGATCACACACCTTTCAGAAGAGGTGGCATCCTAGCAGGAAAGAAGGAACATCATGAGCAAGATTGGGAATCAGGGGAAATTTGGCGAGAGCCCTAGGCAGGCCTGCGGGAGAAGCCCACTGAGCTCCTGGCCTTTCCAAGATCAGGAAAACACTGCCGATCACTAGAGGCATCCCTTCACCCGCCGCACAGCACCTGACACATAGCTCCACCTGCGTCCTTCCCCTGTCACTGGCCAACCTGAGAGGTAAGCCTTAGGGTCATCACCTTTCATCCAGAGGAGGAAACAAATGCCTAGGAGCATGGACTATGGGACCATAGAGTCCTGGTTTGAATTCAGTCCACGTGAGCTTCTATTTTCTCATCTGTAAAATGGCAAGAGTAACATCTATGCCACAGAGCTGTTAGTTACATGTTAGAAAACACATTACTTAGCATGTTTTCTGGCACAGAGTAAGAACTTGATAAATAGCAACTGCTTGGATTCTTCATTCATTCATTCGCTCATTCACCCATCAAGAAAATACTTGCCAAGCACCTACTCCATGCCAGGCATGGTGCCAGGTCCTGGGATTGCAGCAGCGAACTTGACAGCCAAGTTCCTACACTTGAGGCACTTATGTTCTAGTGGGGAGATGGGAAAGTGACCGAGTAAGCAGAGTGAGATCCCTGCAATGTGGAATAAACAGCAACAAAGTAATCTAACAGGGTGGTGGGAGACAGGGGCTGGGGAGAGGGAGGGGTCATCTAGACAGGGTGGGCAAGGAAGGCAGTTCAGGACTTTTTGACATCTGCACGAAGTGTGAGAATGACCCAGGGGTGCCAAGAGCAGCCCAGGTAGAGGGAACAGCCTGTGCAAAGGTCTGGGGTCCTGAGAAGGTTGAGGGACAGAAGTGGATGGAAGGCAGTGAGGAGGAGTGTGGTCCAAGAAGAAACTGGACAGACGGATCCACAGGGCCTTGTAGGTTATGGTGAGGAGCTGGTGGTTTTTTCTGAACTTGGTGTGAACTCCTGGAGTGGTTTAAAGAACAGGTGAGATGGTGTGATGCAGTGCTTCTGAGCATGGAGTCTGAAGCCAGGCTGTCGGGATCCCAGTCTTGTGTAACCAACCCATCCCCAAACGTAGCGTTTTGAAACAGCAAAAATCATTCATCTTTTTCACAAATCTGAAACATGGGTTTAAGGTTTGGGGAGAATGGTTTATGGCTGCTCTGCAAACATCAAACTGGGGTTGAGCTGGAGTGGATGGTTCCCCCACATATCTAGCAAGTGGTGCTGGCTGGTGGCTGGACTGTCAGCTGGCAGCCTCAGGTCCTCCCCACATGAGTCTCTGCTGCTTGGGCATCCTCATAGCATGGCACTTGGGTTCCAAGAGCGAATATTCCAAGCCGATGGCTGCTTTTGACCTGGCTTTAGAAGCCACATGTCATCACTTCTGCCTCATTCTGTTGACTAAGCTAGCCACTGCTGCTGCTTAGCTGCTCAGTCGTGTCTGACTCTGCGACCCCATGGACTGTAGCCCACCAGGCTCCTCTGTCCATAGGGATTCTCCAGACAAGAATACTGGAGTGGGTTGCCATTCCCTTCTCCAGGAGATCTTCCTGACCCTGGGGCCAGTCCAGATTCAAGAGGACAGGAATTAGGCTCTATTTCATAACAGGAGGAATAATAAAGAATTTGTAACCATGTACCAGGGAGTTTGGGGAAGTAGATTCGGTCAGAGATAGATCAGGCAAAGCCTTGTCATTCACTGTAAGCAGTTTTTATCTTATTCTAAGTGTGGTGTGAAGTCACACTGGGTGATTTTAAATGGGGCAATGACAACTGTGGTGGGTGATAGCCTGGATTCTGGAATTAGGCTGCCTGGATTTCAGTGCCTGAACTTACTAGCTGTGTCGCTTGGGGTATTTCATAACCTCTCTGGGTTCAGTTTCCTCATCTGTAAAATGGGATTAGTAATGGTAATTGTGAGGATGAAGTCAACATAACTCTTGCCTATATAGGATGGGAACAGTGCCTGGCACATAGGATATGCTCAAAGCCTGCCCTGTTACTATCAGATCTATGCTATTGAACACTTGCTCTGGCTGCCGTGTGGGGAAGGCGTTGCAAGATGACTCAAGAAGGATCAGAGAGATCCAATTAAAAGGTGGAGCCAGGACTTGAATTCAGACCTTTCGGGTGCTCCACACGCATTCGTCTGCTTGGGTATTTGCTATGTGCAGGATCCTGCCTATGCTCATTTCCTGAGGCTGCTGTCACAAAGTACCACAAACTGGGTGACTTCAAGCCATGGACATTTATTCTCTCGCAATTCTGGAGGCTGGAAGTCTCACATCAAGGTGTCTGGCAGGGTCGTGCCCGTTCTGCGGACTCTGGGGAAGGGTCTGTTCTGTGCCTCTCTGCTAGCTTCTGGTAGCAACCAGAATCCTTGGCATTCCTCGGCTTCTGGATGCATGGCTCCCATCTCTGCCTCTGTCTGACGTGGCCTCCTCTGTGTGTCTGTGTTTCTGCTTCCAGATTTCCCTCTTCTCATAAGGATGTTAGTGAAAGTGAAAGTAGCTCATTTGTGTCCGACTCTTTGCGACCCCATGGGCTACACAGTCTATGGAATATCTCCAGGCCAGAACACTGGAGTGAGTAGCCTTTCCCTTCTCCAGGGGATCTTCCCAACCCAGGGATCGAACCCAGGTCTCCCGCATTGCGGGCGGATTCTTTACCAGCTGAGCTACATATATAAGGATGTTAGGGCCACCCTAATCCAGCATGACCTCACCTTAACTTGATGACATCTGCAGAGATGCTAAATAAGGTCACGTGCACTCGTGGACATCCACTGGATGCATTTTGTCAGGGCCGTTATCGGGGCGAAAGGGTAGAAGAGCTACGGGTTCTGCCCTAAAGGTGAAGGAGAGCTGCTACACGGAAAACTGTCACACCTGGCAGGGAGCTGCTATGTGCCCTCAGGGGAGAGTTAACACCCCCACCCCACCCCCCACCGCCCGAGCCCCCAGAACCCAGCCTTCNCCCCCACCGCCCAAGCCCCTAGAACCCAGCCTTCTCTCAGTACTTGAAAGGCCAGACCTTGAAAGGACTCCACCCAGCCAGGGCAACACACTGGGCTTCCTGCGTTCTAAAACAGGAGGCGGAGAGGATAGGAGCTTTTTTGTCTGCCTGAGGGACTCTTCTGGGGCGAGGCCTCAGGATGCCAGGGCACTAGGTACTCAGCAAGCCGGCTGGGAACGTCACCCCTAGACCACCCCTTCCCGTGGCCCAGGCAACCATCTCTGCCACTTCCGGGGGGCTGGGGTCCACATGGCCAGATCCTAGGGGCATCAGACCGGCCATTCCTATGGGCTGTCCTCCCACCAGGCTGAGCCAGGCCCTGCACGGTCTGAGGAGTGTGCCCGGGATCAACCAGGATCCCGTAATTGGACTGTTGTTCTTTCATTTTGCCACGTCGTAGCGTGTGGATTATAGACACCACATGCTATAGATTTCCTGTCAGACCTCATGAATCAAGCCCCACTGTCTTATTTACTGTTGGCCAGCGGCTGTGAATAACGTCGCCCCCAACACACACGCTCACAGGCACGCGCTGGTGCAAACACTGCCCGCAGCGCCCCTGTTCTGGGTCTCCAGGTGCCACTGCTGGGGAGACAGCAGGGAGGGAGCCTCCCCTTCCCGTCTCCCCCACCCCCCCGGCCCCCGCCCCTTGGAACAAGCTAGAGGGCTGGCTGCCTGGGCAGCAGCCTTGCTCCGAAAGGAGATGGTTTCATTTAGACTATGTTTGTTTTTTGTTTTTTTCCCTCATCCAACTGGGGGTAATTCTCCATGGGTTTAAAGAGGAGTCCAGCCTCCAGACTAGCCTGCTGTCAGTCTACACTGTGCATGCAGGTGGTGAGAAGGATTAATACTGGGCACAGGCCCTGGGGCCAGAGAGATGGGGCTTAAATCCGAGCGAGGTCTCTCACTACCTGTGCAATGGCTACCTGTTCCCTGAGTCCTGTTTCCTCGTCTGTAAAGTGAAGTAATAATAGCATCCATTCATGAATGTGTGCGTATGAGAGACAGAGGAAGAAAGAGAGTGAGAATGTCAAAGTCACTCCGTCATGTCTGACTTTTTGCAACCCCATGGACATTAGCCCTCCAGCCTCTTCTGTCCATGGAATTCTCCAGGCCAGAATACTAGAGTGGGTAGCCTATCCCTTCTCCAGGGGATCTTCCTGACCCAGGAATAGAACTGGGGTCTCCTGCATGGCAGGTGGATTCTTTACCAACTGAGCTACCAGGGAAGATAGGGAAAAGGATAATTAAGAATTCAGGTGAAGCCCTCAGCACAGGCTGCGTACTATTAGCTGTTATTATGGATGCTTAATGCTACTGCAGGCATAGCACAGGTACTGAGCTAACTCACCAATCTGCCCAGCAACTCTTCCAGGCAAATATGACTCCATTTTGCATATCAAGAACTCCAGGCTCAGAGAGGCGAGGTAATTTGTTCGAAGCTGTACAGTTATTAAGTGATAGAGCCGGGCAGGACAAAAAGCCAGCCCCGACAGGCCCCAAGGTCCAGGGCATCTCTGTTAGGCCAACTTCGAGGTCAAGGACTCCAAGCAGACAGTTCAGAAGGAGCCTTTCTCCCCTACCGAGTCGCCACCCAGTCAATGGCCAAAGCAGTGGCCCCCTCCTCCTTTTTTCCTCTCTCCTGCCCGTGCAGGGTCTGTTCAGAGGAACATTTCTCCTCCTGTGGAGCTTAAACCCTGGCCTTGTTGCTCAGGACTAGTGAGAGGTTAGGGGTGGAGCGGATTCGATTTTTGCCCTTTTGTACAGAGTGTCTCTTTGACTTACAGCGTGCCCGTCAGACGGTTAGCTGTGGAGGGTTTGCACTGTGTATGTCTAGTTCACTGATCTCCCCGCACCTGAATCCTGGGCAGGAAGTACCTGGGTGGTCAGATGGGTGGATGGATACTTCCCTACCAGCTTCTTAGGAAAAGTGTCTGAGTGTATTTCGAATTAAATATGTGCCACATCCCCCGCTGGACCTCTCTTGTCCAGTATTCTTAATAATAGCCACTTCAAAGTGGCACAAACCTGGAAAAATCATCATTAAAATGCAAACTCCTCTGCTTTAATTTAGATAGAGATGCTGGCTCCCAGCAGAGGAAACACCAATGACTTCCCCCCCTTCCCACCACGCTGCCAGGCACAGAGCTGGACTGACTCCAGCATGGGGTCTGGCTGGCTGGTCCCCAGAGACTTGCAAGGGGCTGGACATTGAAGGCAACTGAGACCCCACCAGAACACTGTCCCATCGCACCTGAGCAGGCTGATTTCTTACTTTTCTCTCCCGCGTCTTCAAAATACAAATCAGGAAAGGGGACTGGGCTATTGTTTCTGGGCTATTCCGCAGTCACCAGTGCTAGACCCCAGAGTCATTCTTAGCTAATTTCATTCTTCAAGGCAGTGTGGTTCCTGATAAAGCAGGTCCCTTACTCTCTCCCAGTCTTGATTTCCTGATCCAGAAAATGGGACCAAGAATATCTCAGGGATAGTAGGGAGGGATGTTATGGAGTTTGGAGTCCTTAATGCTTGCCCCAAGTCTAGGATAAAGGATCATATTCCATGTCTTTTGTGTCGCCCCAGGCACACAGAGCATGTTAAATACATATGGACCTGTTGGTTGCCACCTGGAGCTCAGGAAATTCTAAGCATAGGTGTCTTGGCTGGGGCTGGATATGACTCCATCAATGTGTATACTAGCCCCCTTTTGTCTAGAAAGGTAGACACATTCCTTCTTCTCCCCAAGAAGAGAAACTGCCATAAAGTCATGAAGCCACCAGGCGGATAATGTCTGAGTGAGACGCACCTTTACCTCAAGGCCTGTTCCGTGAGTCATCTCCAAACAGACCCCCTCCCCGCTCCCCCCGCAAAAGCTTTCACAGGCTTGTTCTGTGCCCAGAGGAAATGCTTCATCCTCAAATGTAATTGTGTCTGAGGAGGTGTCCTCTGCAACCAGGCGGGTCACGGAGCCCACGAGTGAGTCAGCGCATCCGGGCGGAGTTAATTAAAGTCGGGAGGGAGGGATGGGGCTGGGGGGCTGCCTGATTCCGGTGGCCTGGCTGCAGCAGCGGGGAGATGACTCCCAGGAGGCATGGGGCCCAGTGCAGCCCAGCTTCCGGCTGTGGTCTGCTGGGCTCCAGAGGGTGTGAGGGGGCCGTGGTCACCAAGTCGTGATCCTGGTCTGGGCTGGGAAAGGAAGCCAGCGGGGAGAAGGAGGCCTCCTTGGCTCTCCAGATTAGCTCCATACTTTGGCTTAATACTGGCTTTCCCACTGTCCTTTGGATTCTGTGTACAATTCGCACAAATAATCAAGCATTTCCTGTGCATTCTCTGTGCCCAGCAAGATGGACTGGTCTGGCAGGGAGGGGTAATTCTCTTCAATTGCTCTTCACCCAAAGAGGTGTGGCCTCATGACAAAAGCCCAAGATGTCCAGCGCCTATAATGGTGCTCGCACCTTGTAGGCACTTCATTGACAGCTTTGGATGAGTGAATGAGGCTTAGACTCTCCAATTGGCATTTATTGTGGCTGCCAATAGCTGGGTGGGTTATAAGAGAAGAATGCAGGCAATGAGTTGGTAAAAGGCAAAGGGAGAGGTGAGTCCACTGGGAAAAGGCAGGGTGTCTTGTCTGTTTTCTCACTGCTGAGTCCCTAGCACCTAGAGGACTATCTGGTACAGAGTAGAAGTCATTAAAGTTTTGTTACATGATGAGTGAACAGAAAAGGAAGGAAGGAAGGGAAGAAGGGAGGGAGGGAGGGAAGGAATAGGGGTGTTCAAGGGGAATCCATGCTTCTGGGGGCCCTGATGAGAAGCAGGGCCTGGTGAGAGCCATGCCAGCTTCCCCGAACCATCCTCCCTTCCTCATCCTCATCCCACTCATCGGTTACCTGTTCACAAGGAAGACAAGCGTTCTCTTAGCAAATGCCGTGAAGGTCTCTTCTCTGCATCCTTCCCCTTGCTGCCGCCTACCAACCTGCTCTGATTTCTGAACTATCCACCCCAGGGGAAGTTCCAGCCAAAAGCTGTCCCCAGTCCCTGGTGGGACATCTGAATGGAACCTCTGCTCTTTTCCTTCCCGTGTAAACTGGACCAGACGATCCAGAAGGACTCAGCAGTGGGCAGAGTGGGCCACGTGCCCAGCTTCCTTTGACGGAGGAAGTCACTGTGAGCCCCTGCCCTTACCAAATTAGCAGTCTCTCAGGGCTGCCTCTGAAAGCCAGGCTGCCCAGCCGTTTCAGGGAGCGGAAGGGCCGCAGGGAGGCCTACAGGACCATCTAGGAGAGTCCAAGTGAGTGTTGCAAGGGCCCCAACCTCCCAGGATAACAGAGGCCACTAGGTCCCTATGTACCTGCACCTTCACTACGAAGGACTGGGTCTCTCTACAATTTTGAGACCTGGCACTTTTCGCATCACCAAACCAGAATATGCTACGCCAATAGAGTCAGTATTCTGCCTCCCAGAACCTGGAGCTCTCAGGCGAACCAGGCACAATGACAGCTACCTGAAGGCACTTTGTGGGGTGGTTGCTAAGACCGGGGCTGGGCCATGTGTGACTCCCCACGAGGCTCGTGCCCTCTGTCTGCCACTGTCTTGGGCCACCTGGACACAGCTGGATGGACTGGCGTGAGGCAGCCTCTCCCTTTGCCTCTCCCCTCCCCAGAATCAACAAGCAGTGCAGCAGTAACACGGGGCTTTGGCGATGCTGAGTGTGGTTGGCAGAGCCAGGCTGGCAGGTGAGGTGTGGGGGCCCGGGCACACCTGCCTGCTGTCTGCCCTGCATCTGCCAACTGGAAGCACCTTTCTCATCCTGGGGGAAACCATGGGCTAGTTCAGACAGGTAGAGGACGGCCGTGCTGAGACCACAGGCTGAGGACTGATGTTGCAGCCCGTGAGCTCTACACCAGGAAAACCCTGACCTTGACCATTGTGGGGACGGGGTGAGAAAACCAGTGGGTGGATAAGCCAGGTTTATCCCCAATGATGGGGAAAAAAGTTAATACCATTAGTTTCCTAGGGCAGCCATAACAAACTAAACAGCAGCAATGTACTGTCTCGTAGTTCTGGAGGCTAGAAGTCTGAAATCAGGGTCTCAGCAGGACCATGCTCTCTCTGAAACCTAGAGGCAAGAGCCTTGCTCACCGCTTCCTAGCTTCTGGTGACAGCCTGCAGGCCTTGGAGTTCCCTGACATACAGCAGCAGCTCTTCAGCCTGTATCCCCACTGTTATGTGGACTTGCCCCGCACGTGTGTGAATATGTGTGTCCGTCTCTTCTCTCCTTATAAGGACATGAGTCACATTGGATGAGGGCCCATCGTACTCCGCTATGACCTCATCTTAACTTGATTACATCCGCAGAAGCCATATTTCCAAATGAAGTCACATTCCTGATCATGGGGGTTAGACTTTCATAAATCATCTTCCTGTTCAGTAGCTCAGTCGTGTCTGACTCTTTGCGACCCCATGGACTGCAGCACGTCAGGTTTCCCTGTCCATCACCAACTTCCGGAGTTTACACAAACTCATGTCCATTGAGTCAGTGATCCCATCCAACCATCTCATCCTCTGTCGTCCCCTTCTCCCCCAGGCAGTTTCTTTACCAACTGAGCTATCAGGAATGCCTATATATCATGAGGGGACACAATTCTACCCATAATAACCATTGGTGCCCTTTCTTCCAGGAGAAGGTCAGGAGTATTATCTCATAGGTGGCACCCTATGCAGAAAGCTTGGTTTCCTTTCTGTTCAATACACATGGCCTTTTCTCATGAGGCACCTAGAAAAAAGAACTGAGTTAATGCCCTGGAGACTCCCAAGAGCTGATGAAGAAGGTCAGCTCCAAGAAAGCAGGAGTTTTCATGAGTCCTGTTGAGTCCCCAGCATCTAAATAATGCCTGGCCCAGAGTAAGTGCTCAATAACGATTTGCTGAACAAATGCATGTTGCTGGTGGGAGCAGCAGAGGTGGTAGGGGTAACTGTGTGACCTCATAGAAGTCTCTTACCTCCTGCTGCTACTGCTGCTAAGTCGCTTCAGTCATGTCCGACTCTGTGCGACCCCACAGATGGCAGCCCAACAGGCTCCCCCGTCCCTGGGATTCTCCAGGCAACAACACTGGAGTAGGTTGCCATTTCCTTCTCCAATGCATGAAAGTGAAAAGTGAAAATGAAGTCGCTCAGTCGTATCCGACTCCCAGCGACCGCATGGACTGCAGCCTGCCAGGCTCCTCCAGCCATGGGATTTTCCAGGCAAGAGTACAGGAGTGGGGTGCCATTGCCTTCTCCACTCTTACCTCCTGACTGAAGCGTAAAATGGAAATGAGGACACGCAATCCACACATTATTGGGAGTATGGTGTGGGACTGATGTAAAGGCATTCATTCACTTCCTGGCACACAGTAGTGAGTGAAGCGAAAGTCGCTCAGTCGTGTCCGACTCTGCAATCCCATGGACTACACACTCCATGGAATTCTCCAGGCCAGAATACTGTAGTGGGTAGCCTTTCCCTTCTCCAGGGGATCTTCCCAACTCAGGGATTGAACCCAGATCTCCCACATTGCCGGTGGATTCTTTACCAGCTGAGCCACAGGGAAGCCCACAGTAAGTGTTCAGTAAATGCTAATTAAATCAGAATCTCTTGGAGGCAGTGGTGTGGTCTTGGGGTTTTACAGCTGGAGTGATGCTGATCTGCAGAGTGGAAGGGTAGCTCCACACTTCTTTCCTGCAGGGAAGGGTTGAGCTGCTTTAACCAGTGACCTGCCAGTGAGAAAGAGATGAACCCTCAGGCAGAAGGAGGAGAATGCCTTGCTAGAGAGATAGTACAGAGTGATCCTAAGGACACAGACTCTGTCTGTGACCGTCCCCGGGCGTTCAAATCCCAGCTGCGCTGAGACTCAGTTTTTCCGTCTCTAAAGCGGGGCAGAAGTAGCATCACTCTCCTAGGGTTCTAGTGAAGATTAACTGCAGTGTGTGGTACATAGTGAGCAATATGTACATTTAGTATGATCAGTATCACTTTTGTAAGCCCTCGGCCCTGATTGCTCCGGACTAGGTCCCTGGAAAACCTGGCCCTTGAGTTCCCGGGCTGACTTCTGGGGACGCAGTTTCTCTTTCTGGTCCCCGGGCCCCACGCCACGCCAGCCCCGCGCGCCTGGCGCGCACCGCACCGACCCACCCGCGCCCGCAGCTCCGCGCACTCTGAGATCCAGCGCGCCCTCTGGTGGCGCTCGGCCTGGGACGGGCCGGCCGCGCTGAAGAGCCCTCGGTGGGCGAGTCCTTGGGCTCGGAGGCTTCCGGTTCTGAGGTCCCCTTGACCGCGGCTTTCGTCCCTTCGAGAGAGCTACAGGAAAAGCTGTGTCTCTCTGCGGCCTCCCTCAAGCGCGGGGCAGCTGGTTTGGAGAGTCCAGGGGCCGACCCAGCTTTCAGAGAGCAGGAGAGGGCAGGCAGAGGGCCCTCTCCTCTCCTTCTCATCCAGGTTCTGCCGAAAGGAGGGATCTGAGGAGTGACTCTTAAACACCTCCTCATCCAAATACTTTTTTCCCTTACTATGATGTTGAAATCGACTGGACGGCTAAAAGGTCTGATGTCTACAAATTTGCCCCTTTGGGGTTCACCCCACGTACCTTGGACTATCTAGCCATTTCCAGCCCCTAAGGCTTGAGTTCATGCCCTGGCTGTTATGTGGACCTATTTGGGCATTCCAGCCTTGGATTTCATTATCATCTCTAATGTTATCTGGCAGCAAGCGCATGCCAGCCAGGCAGGCTTCTAAGCGCTTTATGTGCATAACTCCTTTTACCCCCCCCCCCAAAAAAAAGTCAGACCTAGAGGGATAGTAACACCTAGGAGGAAACTGAGGCTCAGAGACCTTAGGAATGTCTGGAAGATCAAACAGAATGAGGGTTTGGAATCCTAGCAGTCTGGCTCCAGACTGATGTCAGCACCACAGGGTCCTCACACCCCCCTGGTGAATTCTGTGCTGTGGCACTACACCCCTGCCCTTATATGTGGATGCCACCTCTCCATCTGGAATGCCTGCCCTCACCCCTAGGACGCCCACGTGGCAGGCTCTCCTGTGAGTTCTTCCCTGCGGCTCTGGCCCCCGGCCCCATCTCTCCAGGCGCCTGTCACCGTGTGACTTGTTTGTCTCTCCTAACTGGGCTCTGGAGTCGATGGCAGCTGCGACAACTTGCTGTTCATCTTTGCTCTGTCAGTGCCAGGCACACAGCAGGTGCCCAATGGATGAAGCCAGGCTCAAACAGCAGCTGCCTTCTCCAGGGACGTGTCTCACCATTGCCTCTGAAGTGGGAGGAAATACACATTAATCCCATTTTAGAGATGGAAAGACTGAGGGGGTATTGCCTTTGAGGGATCCAACCAACACCACAGGCTGAACCAAACAGGTGTGCTTACACAGTCCATTGTTCTGTGCTCTGCTTCTCAAACCAGGGGTGAATGAGAGACAAGGATAAGGTGAGGAGCTGACCCATGAGGACCTGTGAGGTGGGCCACTCATGAGGATGGAGGGTGGGAGGGTTTGTGCAGGGAAGTCCTGGGCTTTGTCTGCCAGGCCAGGGAGGGGAAGATTTAAAACCAGCACTTGTTTTATTTACCAGGGTTCCTCTTGAAAGATCTCATCCTTTGGGTCCATCCTGCTTCCTTTCCAGTAGACTTCTGTGCAGGCTGAAGGGGCCCACGTGACCAAGGCAGTGGAGGGGGCCAAGTAGGGGCTGGAGGAGTTGAGAACGCAGGGCAGCTGGGGACCCGGGATGCAAGATGGGCCCTGGCGTGTCTCACTCCCTGTGCCCCTTAACGACTGCAGTAGTTGCCTCATTCTCCCTCCCAGTCCAAGCCTCACCACACCTCTACTGCATCCCCACCGTACTCCACTGAGCCACGCTGCTAAGCGCTGAGTTGGTACCTATGTGGACCATAGCAGGAATTTCTGGGCCAGCCTGTTTCTCCTGCCCTAGTGGACACTTCTTTAAGAGAAAAATTAGGTCTTCTGTCCTATTTGCTTCCCTGATGGGCACTAGTGGATGCTCAAGAGAAGACAAGTTGCTTAATTTATTTTAGCCTCAGTTTCCTCTTCTGTAAAATGGGAATAATATATCCATAGGTGTGAGTCTGCCTGCAGCAGAGTACCTAGCACAGGAGCCAGCACATGGGAGACAAACCTTCAATGTTAGTTTCCCACGTGTGTGTGTGTGTGGATATGTTAGTCGCTCAGTCATGTCCAACTCTTTGTGACCCCATGGAATGTAGCCCACCAGGCTCCTCTGTACAAGGGATTCTCCAGGCAAGAATACCGGAGTGGGTAGCCATTCCTTTCTCCAGGGTATCTTTCAGACCCAGGGATCGAACCCGGGATCTCCTGTATTGCTGGCAGATTCTTTATCACTGAGACACCAGGGAAGCCCTCCCTGTCAAATCAGGCTGGCTTAGCTCCCCACTCCCTGCTCTGATTGGGGGCAAGTAGAACCTACCACCTTGGACCCTGGTGGCTGGTGTTCAGAGGTTCAGATGCCCTCTCCTTTGCAGCCTCAGGGGACTGGAAGGAGGGAAGGGCTGGGGACTCCCTGGGCCCCAGCAAAGTGGAGTGTCCCCTCAACATCCAGCTGGAGCCAAGGAGGCTGAGATAGAAGTTGCCAGTGTGGTGGTTATGGACTCGATCTGCTCCAGGGCCCCCGTCCCCCCTCCACCAAAAATGGACTAATGAATGAATGGGAGGGCGGGGGAGCTGGGGACAGGGTTAGGGTTTCATGAGTGATGGCATGGGAAGGGCATGGCAGACACGTCTTACCCTTCTCCATGGGCTGTGTCTTCAAGTCAAAGCATAGGCCCCCACGGTGTGGACGGGGGGGTTACTGGATGTGCTTAAGTTGTTTCCTCGTGTTGACTCATTTCATCCTCATAAGAACCCTGTGAGCTGAGTTCTATATTTCCCACATGTTATACACAAGGAAGCTCAGAGAATTAACTCTGGAAACTGCTCTCCACCACTGTTATTCTGTCTCCAGGATGACAGAGTGAATGTTTTCATTTACACCCTGCAGCCTGATATCTTTTCCATCCCACCTTTTTGGCTCATGGCCTGGGCTAGGGGATGGGGAGGCCTGCCAGTGTCTCATGGCCCCAGGTGAGTGCTCTCCACTCAGACCTCCCAGCTCTGAGCTCCCTTGAGACTCATCCTACCCTCCTGGCACTGCCCATCCCTCAAGGGCAAGAGGAGAGTCCCTGGGAATGAGAACAAGCAGCACACGGATAAGGAACACTCTGTCCCGCCTGGCCCACACGCAGCCCTGCAATTGCTCTGTGGCTGTAACTGGGTCCTACTCCCTTGTCCTGGAGAAGGCAATGGCACCCCACTCCAGCACTCTCGCCTGGAAAATCCCGTGGATGGAGGAGCCTGGTGGGCTGCAGTCCATGAGGTCCCTAAGAGTCAGACACGACTGAGCGACTTCACTTTCACTTTTCACTTTCATGCATTGGAGAAGGAAATGGCAACCCACTCCAGTGTTGTTGCCTGGAGAATCCCAGGGACGGGGGAGCCTGTTGGGCTGCCGTCTATGGGGTCGCACAGAGTCGGACATGACTGAAGCGACTTAGCAGCAGCAGCAGCAGCAGTTCCCTTGTCCAACTGTCTGCATCACGATCTCTGTCTCCTGAGGAGAGGAACAGGTTTGTTCGACCTCCAGTGGCCACTAAGAGCTTGCTGTGGGGCTCCCTGGGGAAAGTGAAAGTGAAGTCACTCAGTCGAGTCCAACTCTTTGCAACCACATGGACTGTAGCCTACCAGGCTCCTCCATCCATGGGATTTTACAGGTAAGAGCACTGGAGTGGATTGCCATTTCCTTCTCCAGGAGATCCTCCCAACCCAGGGATGGAACCCGGGGCTCCTGCATTGCAGGTGGTTTCTTTACCAGCTGAACCACCAGGAGGGATGGTCCCCGGGGAAGGCTTCCACTATCCCGGAAAGCCCCCTCCTCCCCACATGCACCTGGGAGAGGGCGGTCTGGGATCCTGCCTGATGTCCCTGCCTAGCTGCACAGCAGCTTAATGTGAAGGGACTGTAATTTACTAGCATTCTCCACTCCTCCCCTTGTTTATCAAAAGTCTTCTGAGTTCACAGAAGGGTGGGAGAGAAGAATCTCTACCCAGAAATGTAAGGTGCTGGGAGGAGCTCAGAAATGTGCAGAACTATTACCCAAAACGAAATGGAGTTTGTATTTAAAAAACAGAACAAATAATAAAGAGCCCAGTAAAATATTCAGAGCCTTTGAATCAGTAATTTCACTTATGAGAGCTGATTCTAAGGCAGTCTCATTCCAGAGAAGAAGGAAGCAGGAAGCCCAGAGAGGTTCATTACAGAAGTGAACAGTTAGAGACAACCTAAATATGGCAGAACGGTGAAATAAATGGAGACTTTGATGTGATGGGATCTCGTTGGATCCTTTTATTTATTTATTCGGTTGTGGTGGGTCTTAGCTGTGGCTCATGAGACCTTTCATTGGGGTGCATGGGCTTAGCTGCCCTGCAGCCTGTGGGATCTCAACTTCCGGACGAGCGATACAACGCATGTCCCCTGCATTGGAAGGCAGAGTCTTAACCACTGGCCCACCAGGGAAGTCCCTGGACACTTTTAAAGTGATGCTTATGAAGTGTGTGTAACAACTGGGAACATAGGTACATTGTAACTAAAATAGTAATCTACATAAAATGTATGTGCTAAAGGGAATGAGTGAAAACCGTAATAATTCTGGTGTGTGGTGACTTTCTTTAAAATTTCTTGCCTGGAAAATCCCACGGACGGAGGAGCCTGGTATGCTACAGTCCATGGGGTCGCAAATAGTTGGACATGACTGAGCGACTTCACGTTCCTTTTTTTCTTTAAAATAATTGTCTTTGATTGAAATACTCCTGCAACTTAAAGAAAAGAAAGAAACGAATGAGGCAGGGATGGTGGCCAGAAAGGGGCATCTGGACTGCAGGCAGTGTTCAATGTCTGCACCCAGGTGCCGGGCACATCGATGTATTCATTTCATGAACATTCCATGTACTGTATACTTGGGATACATGAACATTTCTGTACGTATGTTACTTCAATGAAAAGCTGAAAATGAAAAGAAAAAATGATATAGGAAAAAACAGAAAGGCTGACCACTTCATGTTTAATTGGACACATTCTGAGCTGTAGCCTAATAATTAGTAAGGGTTTCTTTTTCTCCTAAAATTTTCTCTTGTTAAAAATTAGTAATCACTGTTTTTAAAGTCCTTTTCTCTGGGATTGTTTGAAGCCAAAGACCTGGACAACAGGAAGGCTGATTTAAGAACATATAGTACCTAATAGCTGTGAAACCTCAGATTTGTGGTTTCCAAACCAGAATATGCACCCAAATCTTCGGGATGGCTTGACTGATTGGTAATATGTAGTGCTGGATCCCACCTAGGTCTAGGCTGGGCCCAGGAATTTGCATTTCTAGCAAATTCCCAGGTGATGGTGATGCTGCTGGTCTGTGGAACCCACTTTGAGAGTCACTGCCCTAAGAATACCCTCTGGGATTCCAAGCACAATGGCAGGGGAGGGCCATAAGTGTCAAGGCATGGTCTGCCTTCTGCAAAACCAAAGCTGGTGTTAGGTCTTGCTGATCATAATTCTATCACACCAGAAGACGTCAGTGCCTCCGGTCATCTGGCACTTGGCTCTGTGTAGAAGGAACTGATTTTCACTGGCCTTACGGATGCCTTCCAGTAACTCTAGCCAAAGCTCGTGTTGGTGTTGCCAGGTGTGAAGGGGACATAGAGGCAAAAGCATTCAAGAATGAGGGAGGTACAAATTAGGATGCCTGGTATTGTACCTTTAGACTCAAGTGAGTGCCTTCTTAGGGGGTGAAAGAATAGAAGTTTATTGAGGACTTACCCTAAGCCAGTCACTATGCTGGGAGCATCCTCAGAACCACCCTCCAAGGTCAGTAGGATCACTGTCCCCATGGCCCACCCAAAGCCCCGTGGCTTATACATGGATGTGTGGGTGGAGGCCTGGGAGCAGAGCATGTGGCCCTGTGCGGGCAGAGCTGGTGGGCACCCAGTCACCACCCTCCCGCTTCTTGCAACTGTCTGCAGCAGTGGCCAGGGAGTAGAGATCCCAGGGCAGGCTGCATGGGCAGCCCAGGGAAAGGATGGATTCCGTAGGAGGGGTTGGTGGAGGAGATAGTCCCGGGGGAAGGCAAGCTGGAGAAGAGAGGAGAAGGGGACACCGAGGGGGCGGTGGGGAACGATCCAGGAAGCAAGACACCAAGGGCTGGGTGTGCTGGGACTTGGGGATGAAAGAGGGCTTCCCTGGTGGCTCAGACGGAATGGAAGAAATGCAATGAGAGAAGCAGAAGCCCCGAAGGCTCACTTCTCTGCAGATCCTGTCCTCAGGTGTGGCTGGATCCAGGGCCACCAGGACTCCACCCCTCCTTATTTTCTGACTTCTCTACAAGGGACGTAATGGGACAAAGGAGTGGCTACGATCAGGCAGTAGTCATGTATGGATGTGAGAGTTGGACTGTAAAGAAAGCTGAGCGCCGAAGAATTGATGCTGTTGAACTGTGGTGTTGGAGAAGATTCTTGAGGGTCCCTTGGACTCCAGGGAGATCCAACTAGTCCATCCTAACGGAAATCAGTCCTGAATATTCATTGGAAAGACTGATACTGAAGCTGAAACGCCAATACTTTGGCCACCTGATGCGAAGAACTGACTCCTTGGAAAAGACCCTGATGCTGGGAAAGATTGAAGGCAGGAGGAGAAGGGGACAATAGAGGATGAGATGGCTGGATGGCATCACCAACTCAATGGACATGAGTTTGAGTAAACTCGGGAGTTGGTGGTGGACAGGGAGGCCTGGTGTGCTGCAGTCCACGGGGTCGCAGAGAGTTGGACACGACTGAGTGACTGAACTGAACTGAAGATTGGGTGGCCTGGGGTCAGGCTAGGGTGGCCTGGGTTGCTGCAGAAGCCCTTTGAGGCCTCTTGTGGGGGAAGCTCTCCAGAGGCTGCTCTTCCTGCCTCCTCTGGGAGAAGGTGGCCAGCTGAGAGCGCTCTGCTGGCGTCCTTGTCACCCTGTCGTGTTGCTCTTCCTCTCTGGGGCCACCTGGAGTGTGAGGGTGGCGATGCCGCCCCATGCAGCTCCGCCTGATGGTTACGTGACTCTGCAGGGCTCCTGTTGGTTCCCAGATTTCCTCCTGTAGTTCTCGCTCTTCACCCCTGCTCCCTCCCCGGGGATCTGAGACACCTGGGTCTCTGCAGCGGACCCTGGCCTGCTCACCTGCGAACATGCAGGCAGGGGCTGGTGGTCTCCCTTCCTCTTCAGGGCACCTCATCGAGTCTGCGAGGCACCTCAGAGACTGTGGGGCACCCCATGCAGTCTGCTGCTTCGCGGACTGCTGTATCATGAAGCTCTGTTGCACTGGCTGGCATTTCATGGAAGCAGCCTTAACAGAAGATAAAGATTCACTCTGGTTCTGTCCCCCAGTCTCAGATCTGTTCGCACCTGCCTGCCTTTCTGAGTTGTTCTATCCTGAACTACAAGGACATGCTATTAATCTTTATTATCTTTTTATTCCACAACCCCACCCCCCCACACACACCACAGCAAGAAGGGACCCAGGAGTGTTACCCAGAAGGTGGCCTGACTTTCTTTATTTCCCCCTTACCAGATGGAAGGTACCGCTATGCCTCTGATCACGACCTCACTAGAGCCATGAGATAGTGTCCAACAGGGGCTTTGAGATGGCTAGCCCCTCACCGCCACCCCCCCCACACAGACACACATACACAGCTTGCACTCTGCTTGGAGCGGCTGCCATTAGGCCTTCCTGCAGGCTCTCTCACATTGTTGGTCATGGGATCATGAAAAGACACATTTGAGAAGCCATTCCTGTGTTTTCATTACACTAAGACCTTCCTGCATTGGAGGTGGTCCCAACACATCAAGATGACTTGGTTACCCAGGGCCCAGACAGGTGGGGTCCAGGGCTCACACACCTCTCTGCCTGGGCTCTTGTCTAAGGTGTTGAGAGGTCGCTTGAGACGAGAGGCTGGGTGCAAGGCCAGCTCAGGCAGTCAGTCCCTTCTCTGCCACTCAGTGAGGTGAGGTGAGTCCAGCTGTAGGAGACTAGCCACTCTGGTCTCTTCATTACCTCCTAACTGGTCCTTTGGAGAAGGAATGGCCAGGAGGTGGATTTTCACATATTGATGGCTCTTCTTCCAAGATTAAGAAGTGAGAGTAGTATGCACATTTCTGAGGGTTGCCTGGGTGACACCTGATGCTATTAACCGGTGTGTAAGAGGATTTCCAAGGATTTTCCTCAGAGGCTATAGGAATGGCAGTTCCTTTGACCCCTGCTGAAAGACTCAGATTCCAGCGGAGTGTTGGGTCAGCATGAAGTTCCATGTTTGAATCACAGCAAAGGTCAAAAGCAGAGTCAAAGGCATCTCTAGTGGGTGGTCCTAACTGTGTGGTCTTGACCTTGATATTGCGTGAGAATCTGTGGCTCACCATGATAGACCAGGCATTCCACACTTGGAATCTGTGGTTGGGAAGCTCATGGTGAGGGATGGACAGAGTGTGGCCAGGCTAGGAGGAGTCGTGCTCCCATCACAGCTTGGAAGATGCTGCTGCAAAGCCTCCCATCTCCAGACCCGCAGGGTCAGGAGCAGCAGTAGAGCAGAGAGGGACGCTGTGAGCGGGACTCGTACGGGCTGGCTCAGTGGTAAAGAACCCACCTGCCCGTGCAGGAGAAGCAGGTTCGATCCCTGGGTTTCGAAGATCCCCTGGAGGAGGAAGTGGCAACCCACTCCAGTATTCTTGCCTGGGAAATCCCATGGACCTCTAGAGGAGTCTGCTCGGCTGCAGCCCATGGGGTCCCAAAGAGTCAGACATGACTTAGTGACTAGACAACCACCACTACCTTAGCCTCAGTTGTCGTCTTTTCTGGAGGGCTAAATGCAGTGTGGACAGTGAATGTGTTCTGGGGAGAAGATATCCCTAGGAGAGGCAGGGTTGAGGACTGGACCCCCATTCGGGAAAGGACAGGGTGGAGCCAGTGTCTGTTGGTCACAGATTCTGTGCTAGCTACTGAGCAAAGAGCATTACGCCACACTGAAAGCCTGAAAGTGAAGCTGGCCAGTCGTGTCCGACTCTGTGACCCCATGGACTGGGGCCTGCCAGGCTCCTCCATCCATGGGATTTTTCCAGGCAAGAAAACAGGAGTGGGTTGCCGTCTCCTTCTCCAGGGGATCTTCCCAACCCAGGGATGGAACCCGAGTCTCCCACACTGCAGGCAGACTCCTTACTGTTTAAGCCACCACGGAAGTGTATACCCACACTACCATGCAACAAACCATTTTAAAGACAGAGGAAACGTGAACAAGAGGGTTACATGTTATCCCAGGATCACGGAGCTAATGAAGGGCAGAGTGAGAGCTGGAGCTCAGATCAGCCAGACGCCAATGGCAGACTCTTCACTGGTGCTTCCTAACTGCTTCCCCGGACACAGACAGCAGGAGACGCTTACCTGGAGGTTGTTTCCTGTCAGGATCAGAGCATTCCTTGCAATTCACAAGCATTAGTTGTATCTCGATTCACACCTTCCGCTCTTGCTCAAAAAAGGCACTTCCCACACAAGTGAATGCAAGTGATATTATTAAGTGCCATTTAATAGTACTACGTACTAAATGATTAAGAATATTATGCTTGCAAATCTGGAGACTTTGCCAATATTCACATTCCTAGTAACTGACTTCATACTATGTGTGTGTGTTCAGTCATCAGTCGTGTCCGACTCTTTGCAACCCAGTGGGCTGCAGCCTGCCAGGCTCCTCTCTCCACAGGATTTTTCCGAGCAAGAATACTGAAGTGGGTTGCCCTTTCTTCCTCCAGAGGATCTTCCCAACCCAGGGACTGAACCCATCCCTCCTGCGTCTCCTGCACTGCAGGCAGATTCTTTACCACTGAGTCACTGGGGAAGCATCTTCATACCATACCTGGTTTGAAATCCAGCTGTACATCATGACACTGTTTGAGAACCAGCCAGTTCTACTACCCATGATGACAAGTTTGGTCCTCGTTCACATATACTGCAAGGCCGGCCACCTGAATGGGTTCGTCTCATTCTGAGTGGCCAAGGGCATTGATACAAAAAAGCAAGGGTGTCTGGGCAGGTTGCAACTTTTCCTCTAACTTCCCCTACAAAGGGGATGCCGATCTAGGCCAGGGTCTGATTTGTAGTAGTGATGTTTCTTGTTTTATTTATTTATTGGTCAATTGATTCAATGCTGTTTGGAGAACAGTGATTTTTTTAAAATATCCTTTTCCTGTTCTTAAAAAAAAAACAACTTTTTATTTTGTATCGCGGTATAGCCAACAGGGGGCTTCCCTGGTGGCTCAGAGGGTAAAGCGTCTGAATGCAACGTGGGAGACTTGGGTTTGATCCCTGGGTCAGGAAGATCCTCTAGAGAAGGAAATGGCAACTCACTCCAGTACTCTTGTCTGGAAAATGCCATGGACAGAGGAGCCTGGTAGGCTACAGTCAATGGGATCGCAAAGAGTAGTACGTGACTGAGCAACTTCACTTTCACCGTAGCCAACTAACAATGTTGTGATGGTTTCAGGTGAATAGCGAAGGGACTCAGCCATACATATACATGTATCTGTTCTCCCCAAAATTCCTCCCCACCATGATGGGTACAGTACAGGTACCATGTATTGTATGAGTATAGAACCACGGCTGGTTCTCAAACAGTGTCAAGGCATACAGGTGGATTTCAAATCAGGGATGGTACAAAGTCGCTTCCCCAGGGGCTCAGCGATAAAGAGTCCACCTGCAGTGCAGGCTGCCACATAACGTTAAGCAGAGTTCCATGTGCTATTCGGTAGGTCCTTGTTGGTTATCCATTTTAAACATAGCCATGTATATGTCGACCCCAGTTTCCCTAATTATCCCTTTCTCCCATTCTTCACCCCCTACCCAGCAACCACAAGTTTGTTCTCTAAGTCTGTGAGTCTCTTTCATAAATAAGCTCACTTGTACAATTTCTTTTTAGATTCCACATATAGGATGCCATGCAATATCTCTCCTTCTCTGTCTTACTTCACTCGGTATGACTGTCTCTAGGTCCATCCCTGTTGCTGCAAATGGCATGATTTCATTCTGTTTTGATGACTGAGTAATATTCCATTGTGTGTCTATGTGTGTATCTTTATCCATTCCTCCGGTGATTGACCTTTAGGTTTCTTTCACAACTTGGCTATCGTAAACAGTGTTGCAATGAACACTGGGGCACTTGTATCCTTTCGGATCATGTTCTTCTCCAGATACATGCCTAGGAGTGAGATTGCAGTGTCATGTGGTAGCTATATTTTTAGTTTTTTAAGGAACTTCCTTACTATTCTCCATAGAGGCTGTACCAATTTACCTTCCCTCCAACAATGTAGGAGGGGAGAGAACACTGATTTTTAGAGAGATCATTTTGTCAAAGAATGTTCCAAGAGGGCTTGGAGGTTCCATAGAAGGTGGTTTGTGGACTTCCTGGAGGTGTTGGTGAAGGACTGAGACTGGGACCAACTTATCTAACATAACAAGCTACTTTTTTGCTGCTTTATGTAACAGTGCTGCGTATAGTTCCATCCCATGAAAGACTCTTTGGGGCTCTTTTTTGAAGTTTGAAAACCACTGCTTTAAAATGATGCTTTTATGATCCCATAGGCAAAAACATTCCTGATGATGGGCAAGTCCTTCTCCTGTGACCTCTCATACTGGCTGTCAGTTAAGAGATTCTGAATCTAAATCTCTGTTCAGATGCATTCTCTGGGGCAAGAAGTGAGTCTCCCCGGTGGAGTGGCTGGGGTAGCTAGGCTCCAAGGAACAAAAGGGAATGCGCATTGGTGGGTGTTGGAAGAAACAGGAAAATAAATCCAGCTGTTTGATCTCATGATGGCCTTTCAGACTGTGAAGAGAGGAAATATGGGGTAAGGATACCTCCTCGTTTTATTAGGGACTTTATTCTCCATCAAGAGGGGGCCTCCTGCTATCTTGGGTGTTCGCAGAAACTATTTGCATGCATCCAGGTGATTTCAGAATTGCTGCCGATTTGAACCTGCTCCAACCAAGCAAATTGGCCCTAAGGGGGCCAAAAGGGAGCTTGGCAGTAAATTGTCTTTCTTTTCACCACTCCTTCTGTCTTCTTCCTGCTGCTTTCACCTTCTCCAAGTCATAGAAAGTTAAAATTCACCCTTTGGCATTCTGCTTAAAGTTATGTGGCAGCCTAGATGGGAGGCAAGTTTGGGGTGAATCAGTTCAGTTCAGTCACTCAGTCGTGTCCGACTTGTTGTGACCCCATGGACTGCAGCACGCCAGGCCTCCCTGTCCACCACCAACTCCTGGAGTCTACTCAAACTCATGTCCATCATGTCGGTGATGCCATCCAACTATCTCATCCTCTGTTGTCCCCTTCTCCTCCTGTCTTCAATTTTTCCGAGCATCAGGGTCTTTTCCAAGGAGTTGGTTCTTCGAATCAGGTAGCCCAAGTACTGGAGTTTCAGCTTCAGCATCAGTCCGTCCAATTAATATTCAGGACTGATTTCCTTTAGGATGGACTGGTTGGATCTCCTTGCAGTCCAAGGGACTCTCGAGTCTTCTCCAACATCATGGTTCAAAAGCATCAATTCTTCGGCGCTCAGCTTTCATTATAGTCCAACTCCCACATCCATACATGACTCCTGGAAAAACCATAGCTTTGACTAGATGGACCTTTGTTGGTAAAGTAGTTTCTCTGCTTTTCAATATGCTGTCTAGGTTGGTCATAGCTTTTCTTCCAAGGAGCAAGTGTCTTTTAATTTAATGGCTGCAGTCACCATCTGCAGTGATTTTGAAGCCCCCCTAAATCAAATATGTCATTGTTTCGATTGTTTCCTCATCTATTTGCCATGAAGTGATGGCACCGGATGCCATGATCATGATCAATAACCTCAGATATGCAGATGACACCACCCTTATCGCAGAAAGCAAAGAAGAACTAAAAAGCCTCTTGATGAAAGTGAGAGAGGAGAGTGAAAAAGCTGGCTTAAAACTCAACATTCGGAAAACTAAGATCATGGCATCTGGTCCCATCACTTCATGGCAAATAGATGGGGGAGAATAGATACATTTATACAGATGGCTGGCTGAGTCCCTTCGCTGTTAACCTGAAGCTATCACAACATTGTTAATCGGCTGTGTATGAGTGTTCAGTCACTTTAGTCATGTCCGATTCTTTGCAACCCCATGGACTGTAGCCCACCAGGCTCCTCTGTCCATGGGATTGTCCAGGCAAGAATACTGGAGTGGGTAGCCAGTCCCTTCCCAACAGATAAAATGAGAGTAATGACACCCAGCTCAGATGTGAAGTGGGGTGGATAACCTTGAGTCAGAACAGAACAGAGCTGAGTGCCCAGCACAGAATGATGCTCAGTAAATGGTCCGTCCCCACCGCCCCCTCCACCCCCATCACTGAACAGTCATGTTAGAGTTGGTGTTCTTCAATAAGCAATGGAAAAAGAGGAGAAAATGAAAATGCTACAATATTAGTGATGGACCAAAAGAAGGAATTGATCATATCATGAATAAGAAATAGAGTTTCTGTCTTTATTGTTGGTATGAGATCATAGGCAGAATTATTCAACTGGAGGAAGATAGAGTAAATGGAGACAAACTGAAGGTGTTGAGGGGCTGTGTGGACATTTTCTGGGCTCAAGGATGATTGAAATGAAAGTGTAAGTCACTCAGTCATGTCCAACTCTTTGAGACCACATGGACTGTAGCCTACCAGGTTCCTCTGTCCATGGAAATCTCCAGGCAAGAATACTGGAGTGGGTTTCCATGCCCTCTTCTAGGGGACCTTCCCAACCCGGGGATCAAACCCAGGTCTCTCACATTGCAGGCAGATTCTTTACCATCTAGGGAAGCTCAAGAATACTGGAGTGGGTAGCCTATCCCTTCTCCAGTAGATCTTCCAGACTCAGGAATCGAACCAGGGTCTCATGCATTGCAGGCTGATTCTTCACCAGCTGAGCTACCAGGGAAGCCCGCAGCTTCCAGGGAACCCCACAGCGATGGTTACTGATGACCTATTTGGAGATGGTTCCCTTAAAGATGAAGGTGAAAGTCACTCAGTCATGTCTGATTCTTTGCGACTCCAAGGACCATGCAGTCCATGGACTTCTCCAGGCTAGAATACTGGAGTGGGTAGCCTTTCCCTTCTCCAGGGGATCTTCCCAACCCAGGGATCAAACCCAGGTTTTCCACCCAGGTTTCCCACATGGCAGGTGGATTCTTTACCAGATGAGCCACAAGGGAGGTATCCCTTAAAGATACCCTAGGAAAATGTGGTCAGTCCCCTTTCTCTGTTTCTCAGGACTGCCAGCCCAGCTGGGGGCAGGAAGAGACAGAACAACAGACAATAGGGTGGGCAGACCCTGCGTATTTAATACCCGGATCTGCCATCCTCTGCAACCAATTTACACTGGGATATAATCAAGTGGTCATTAATAATAATCATTATTTTCCTGACTGTTGATAATTTAAAAATAAACAGTTCAAAATCATGAATACATTTCAATGTTTCAATGTTGTTATTCAAATTCAGTAAGATTTTTCATGTAAAAACTAATATTTGAGCTTGCAAATATTACATCTCACAGTTCTGTTTCACCGTTTTAAATTTTAAATGCAAATAAAAATTTCGCATAGAATAACAAGACTGAAGTAAGTCGAGTTCTTTCCCTGTCTCTAGAAATCCCTGCGCTGTCATTGTTTACTTTGAATTTACCATTTAAACACAAGGATGTGTTTAGGAAGTACCACAGGGGTCAAGACACAGATAGGCCTTAAGTGAGCTTGGATGATCCTACGTTTTTAAGAATGGACTCTTGAAACACCCCTAGAGCTAAAGGGAGCTAAGTTTGTGTGTGTGTGGCTGACTTATTACCTTCAGGTAGAATGCAATTTGTATGAAAAGACAAGTAATAAGAATATGCTAATGTGAAGCTTACATATATTATTAAAACTCAACAGCAACTGCAACAGTTTTGTTTTGCTTTTTTTTTGGCCCATGCCACACAGCATGTGGGTTCTTAATTCCCTGACCGGGAATCGAACCTACACTCCCCTGCATTGGACGCACTGGAAGCAGAGTCTGAACCACTAGACTGCAGGGAAGTCCTGGGAAGAGTGTTTTATCACTGACATTGGTTTTGACTTGCTGGAGTAAGGTGAGAACACAACGTAGCCTGACTTAAGAGTTAGCTTTACACTGTTTTTACATCCCGTTAGATGGCGACCCCCTTCTTGCTTGCATCCATGGGTAGCCAATCGCCACCAATCTGCCGATGGTACGGCCCAGGTGTGGTGGACACTGTTGGTTCTCACCCAATAGCCTTTCCTGCTTCCTTCTGTCACAAAAGGGAATCTTGCTTGTCACTGAACATTAATGTTCTCAGGAGCAGAGAGCTTCTCCCCCAGCTTCAGGGAGTAAATGTATTTTAAACCAATCTCAGCAACCATTTCTCCTCTGACAGTGACTGGTTTAGGGTGAGTGTGGTTCTGGATTCTGGCTGAGAAGACATAAGGATAAGTCTGCTGCAGTGGGGAGAAACATTTTCCTCTGGAATCAAATCAAATCAAGACAAACAAAAACAAACTAGAGACACAGAGGGGACATTTCTCCCAGCATAAATTCATATATGCATACACACCCTTCCCGGCTTTGGACACGTTGGGTGAGGAAGTGGTACCTACGCCACGAGAAGCAAGCTTCACCTCTAGGGGGACCAGGCGAAGGTGACAGCCAGTACGCTAAGGACAGCCCAACCAAAAGATGAAACCCCTTGCCCCTGGAGACTTTGCCACGTGAGACCATAGACCTATTCCTGAAGCCCGTGGACTCTCCCAGTGCGTGAGGCTAAAACTAAGCACAGAGTTGGGTGGGTGCACACGTGATCACCCGAGGAAGTGGCTCAGTTCAGGACAAAGAAAACCGGGGAGAAGGGAGAACAGAGCATGTCCTGGAACAGAGCGGGGTGGAGAAGGGACACTGGGCCAGGGGTCCTGACGGTTGGCTTCAGATGACACCGTTGACCTGACCATCTTGGCAACTGAACCGGAACCACACTGACTGAATGGGTGGGCGAATGGTGGGTGCAGCAAGGTCCACCGAGGCCTTTGTAAGCCAGTGAGGCTGTTACTAGAGCAGTGCTCACCTGTCATAACCCATCAATCATCGTGTCATTATGCTCCTCCTCCCCAACCAAGCAAGGCGTAGTAAATAATAAAACTCTGAACTGCGAGAAAGTCAGTGGCCCGGAGCCACTTGCTGATTCAGTCTTGATCTCAGCCCTGGTCCCCTAGAAAACAGAGCCAGAGGCCAGCTGATTCGTGTTGATGTACGGCAAAAGCCATCACAATATTGTAAAGTAATTATCCTCCAATTAAAATAAATAAAAGACAGAAAAAGAAGAAACACCAGGAAAAAAAAATGCTGACACTTTATTGGAGAAGTATAAGGCCTGGGAAGGGAGGGTGATGGGAAGGGGAGGACGGCGAGGTCAGATGCCAAGCAAAGTGATGTGATGTGTACCGTGCTGGCCACCACGTGCCTAGCTGGTCTCAAAGAAACCTAGCAGGCTGTCTGGCATGCGTGTCTCTTCCGGAGGGCTTATAAAGAGAAACCACACCATGAAACAGTGCTCAGAGGGCAGGGAAAAAAGGGAAGAATTCAGGGAGCTACCCTCCTGAACTTCTAGGGTGCATCAACTGGCACCCTCAGTAAACCAGCCCTCATGGACTGGATGTGGAGGTGAGACTCAGCCTGAGTGGGGTGCTGAGCCAGAGAGAAAAAGGGAGGCAGCAGAGGGGACCAGCAACGACACCTACAGTAACTCAGGCTCTGGACACAGGTGTTGACCTTCAGTGCACTGGGGCAACCATCCCACATGGTCCCACGTTTGTCCCTCGCCGTGTGGGGCTCAGACAGCCTTCAGGAGGCCTTGACACCTTCTTCACCGCTCTTCCAGTCCTTTCCTCATCACCCTTCCAGTCTGCTTTCGAAGCAAGTCCCTCGGGGCTGCGCATAAACTTCCATCAGTGCCTGTAGTAAGAGAGAGTAAAGAGGAATTATGGCTGCTCCTTGCTCGGCTGGGTTTTGTAGAATTACCCCAAAGCCGTGTTTATCATGCCATTGAGCTGGAGGCCCATGCTTGATGTGCTCTCTGTCCTGACCCTGATCTCTCTCTGCATCGCTGCCCTTCCACCAGCTCTCCTACAGTCTGGCTCATTCTAGGGTCATTGCTGACAAGTGTATTACTGGTGTTTATCCATATTAAATCTTGTACCGTTGACTGCCTTCTTCTCTATTTCTCTAAACCCTCTTTGGTCCTCCTGCAGTTTCCCTTCCTGCCTTGCCTCGTCCTTCTTGGAAAGGCAAAGCCTTCTAAGACGGGAGTTCTCGTGAAGCTTGTTGCTAATTGTTTACGAGGAATGAAGTTGTAAGAGGAGGCCCTGGCCTCAAGCCTGGAGCCTTCATCTGGAATTGGTACTGACCCGTTCATAATTGCTTCCCAGGTGGCGCTAGTGGTCAAGAACCCACCTGCCAATGCAGGAGCCGTAAGAGAGGCAGGTTTGTTTGATTCCTGGGTTTGGAAGATCCCCTGGAGGAGAGCATGGCAACACACTCTGGTATTCCTGCCTGGAGAATCCCATGGGCAGAGGAGCCTGGCGGGCTACAGTCCACAGGATCAGAAAGAGGGGGACCTGAGTGAAGTGGCTTAACATGTACACAGTCATAATTACCTCTTTCCGAGCGGTGCGGACTTCACTGATGTGACTGGCTTCATTACAATTTACATTTGGGAAGCTAACTGTTGGCCAGCACTTTTCTCATGTAAAAACACAGTCGAAAGCTCTCATCTTAATCATGTTTTACATAGCTCGAGCACTTTACAGTTTATAAAACACTTACATTTGATTTTTCCTGAAACCTAAAAGCATGTGCTCTTTTCCCCTCTCCATAAAACATTTTACTAGAGCAAAAATAAAATGCATTTGATTCTAAAGAATAATGAAATAAGAAGTTCTACCTTAATTGAGCCATTAGGAAATGAAAACGCATTTCAGCGTTCCCCGTGTTGACTTTTATATCATTAACGCTAGGGAGACAGGCTCAGCCAACATGTTTCTTTGTTTCCCACTAAATGGCAACACTTAACATGTGTGTGTTAGCGTACAATTAATTTTCCCAAAGTTTCACATATTTAATAGTTTCTTTGAGGTAAATATCTCTGAGGGTAGAAATGTACTGGGAGGCATAATTTGTTGAGTTTGCCAAACAAATTCTTCATTCTTCCTGTGGCCAGTGTTGACCATGAGGTTTTGGCAGTTAAAGCTATCATCCAGCATAGGAAGGGAATGATTTCAGTGAGCGCAGACTCTTGCATCTTCCCATACATAGAAAAATGCTACAGTCCTTAACTTGAGATATCTGGCTTCCTTTAATTAACAATCATCTTTTGATGTTCAGCCCACCTGTCCTTCGTTGCAAAACTTCTGCTTGTTTTGGCTCCTTCCCTTGCTTCCTCAGAGCATTTGTCAGGATCACTTGAGATGCTGTCTCGAGGGCTTGCAGTCCTAAAAATTCCCACCAAATAAAACATAACTCTGAAAAAAATACAAATATTAAAAGCTATCACCAAAGAAAATTTGGCCTTTAACCTATGATAAGGCCCTAGAAACAAACTGCTTGCTTTATATTTGAAATCGACCATGTTTTATGCACAAACTGATGCAAAAGTCACAAGAAATTGGATGATAAATTAATATGTGACACAGATGAAAGTAAGGTCAGATTTCTTTGTTATTAGTTTTGATAAAAACCCATCATCCACTGTAATGGAAAATACTTAATTAGGCAGCTCATTCATTCAGTCAATAGCGAGTTGTTTCATGCCCCTTAGGTACTAGGCGCTATCAAGGTGCATTCTTCTTCTCTACCGACCCTCCTCCTCGTTCTGCACCTCCTCTTTCTTCCTCTCTTTGTTCTCCTCCTCCTGTTCCTCTCTCTTCCTCCCAAAATTTGGCAGGTGGCAAAGCTCTTAGAGTCAGGACGTGTTCCTCATCTCCTGGAGATGAGGAGGGACACGTCTCACCTTCCTGCCTGCTCACTGCAGTCGCCGTCTTGCACAGGGAAAGGAATCTTTGGGGCACACAGAGAACTGCAATATGCCATTCAGCTGTGTTAGTGAGAATGGAATCTTGAGACTCAGGGAAAGGAAAAAAAAAAAAGGTAATCACCGAGCTTTGAAATATCTGGAAGTTATTCCTCCAAGACCCCGGGTAGGGGTTTCAGATAACGAAGTGGATGGTGGTGGAGGGAGGGACCCCAAGCATTCATCCACTCAAGACTTCACATTTCATCTTTGGTGTCGCGGGGGCAGTGCCAACGGGACACGAGCCTCCTTACCCCAATAATAGCCCCTCACAGCTTCAGGAAAAGCCGTCATGTTTCCGCAGCATTGATCTGTCAGCAAGAGACTATTATGGGAGCACAAACTCGCCTTGTATTAGCGTTATCAGTTCATTATGATCCTTGGGCCGTGTGCCAGCCAGTGGGCTGCCAGTCTCCTGACCAGCACAGGGGGATATAACTCCACATCCCAAAATTCAAGTCTTGAGAAGACAGCGGGTCCACAGGGGTGTGTGGTCGGGGACATTTTCTCTGGCCAGGAGTTCACAGAGCCCTGGCTTGATCAGCACGATCCCCAAAGATGCCCAGGTCAGGCTCACTGTCCAGGCTGGGCCCACATTAGTCCTCACGGACCATCAGTGGACGCACTTTCTCAGCTCACCTCCCCCAGTGCTTACCCTGGGGTGGAACAGTGCTTACCCTGGCGTGGATTGTGACTCAGTTTCATGGAGGCAACCTCTCCTTCCTGGGCTGGTGGTAAGGAGTAACTACGCGCCTTGTAGGCATCATTCTCACCTGGAAACTTGGTCCAGTGAACGTGGATGCGGTCGAGGGACAGGGATGCTATAAACAATTAGCATCTCGCGTTCCCTGTACTGAGGGAGAACGTGGCAGGATCTCCAGAAATTCCTGTTGGGTCTTGTCTTTTGTGATGAGGCCATCGGGTCCTCCTGCTGGGTTTCCTGGCTTGAAAGAGGAGAAAATCCTCTTCATTGTTGGACTGGAGAGTAGCCAATGCAGGGAGGGGATTCAGAAATCTGAGAGAGACTGCTTGCTGCTGTTGTTTCCTGTGCGGAAAAGACCAGTGTCAGAGCAGGGTGGGGAGGCACCTCGAGACAGGGACGCACACTCCAAGGGCGGAGATCTTCACCACACTTGGGGCAAGGGGTGATGCTCTGGGTTCAGCTGCATAGATTATGGCAAGACAGCTTGAGTGGTCCTCAAGATCCAGGTGCAGGCCATTCTAGGACTTAGCCAGACTGGGATGGGAAAGAGCGGGTGATTAGTGTGGACCTGGGTTCGGCTATTTGTGAGATACTGGGTGCTTTTTGTACCCAGGGAAACATAGGTCTGGGGGACAGAACAGGCTGAGCAGTGTCTGGGAATCTTTTCCTGTTTCTCTGTCTCCTGGAACCCAACCCCAAGGAAACCACTTGGGGAAGGGTCCACACTCTTGCACTTGGGGAAGAGTGGAATATTCCTTAGGAGAGAGCTTGAACTTGGGGAAGAGGGAGGAGGGAAAGTGAAGAGACCTGCATACAAAGAATTAGGAATAGAATAAATAGAACATGCTTTGCTAGTTCTTTGCTGTGTGACCTTGGGTAGGTCACTCCACCACACAGGGCCACTTAAAAATTTCCTTATTTATAAAGTCTGATGATGGTTCTAAATGATTGCCCAAACCCTTCCCACTCCCACCGCCCCTCCAGCCATAAGGTCTTGTGAATGTAAGAAATGTCTATTTAAAGGAGTTTGTCACAAGAACAATGTCAGCTGCTGTTCCCCTTCTACCCTCCACAATTCCTGTTTCCAATGCCTTTTGTTCCATTCTCCTGGGGCTGACTTGCCCACCTGGGGGTGCCAATATGGGGACAGAGGAGAATAAAGAGGTGGCTTAGAGCTTTTTGCTGGGGTGGGGGTGGACTACGAATAGCACCTGCTCCGGGTGAGCAGTGGAAGATTGAGAAGATGATGGGCTGAATGACTTTCAAGCTTGCGGGAACCCAAGAGATCTGCCCACCCCGATTCTACCCCCCAGGACCGCCTTTGCTTTCTGGAGAAGAGATGACTTCGGCCAGGCCATGAAAAATGGTCAGGACCAGAGCCCAGGCGTCCTCTGCACTCGCCCTCCAGCTAGAGGCCTGGAACCTGCCCTGGCTCTGGGAAGGAACCCCAGCCCCCATGAGCTGGCTGGGGACAGAGGGGAGGAGAAAACCTGGTCCCACAAAGAGTGTGTGTCCTGGCCACACTTGCCTGGGAAACCACAGGAGAAGCCTGGCCCTGCCAGGCTGGATCAGGTCCCCAGGGTGTCCGTGC
Source organism: Redunca redunca (assembly GCA_006410935.1). NCBI lineage: Eukaryota > Metazoa > Chordata > Mammalia > Artiodactyla > Bovidae > Redunca > Redunca redunca. The sequence goes on from SJYQ01093180.1 coordinate 403,214, forward strand.
CGGTGGGCCCTCTCCTCCCCTGCAGTGGAGTCTGCAGGCTCACACTTGCCATGGAGGGAAGGGAGGAAGAACTCTGCTCCAGGGCCGTGTCTGATGGGGCTGGACAGTCACTGCGGAGGAGGAGGATGGCCAAAGAGGGCTGGATCTCAGGGACCTCTTTCTCGCCCTGGAGGACAATCAGCTAGGGACCGGGGCGAGGCCCTTAGCTACCTTCGTCCCTGTGCCTTGGATGCAGACAGTTGTGCGGGCATGAGCCTAGCTTTTTTAATATTAATTTTTATTGGAGCATAGTTGATTTACAATGTTGTGTTTTTCTGCTGTATAGCCAAGTGAATCAGTTATAGATATACCCACTTTTGTGTAGATGCTATTCCCATATAGGCCATTACAGAATATTGAGCAGCGTTCCTTCTGCTATACGATAGGTACTTATTAGTTATCTATTTTATATACAGTAGTGTGTATATGCTTTGCACCAACAGACTTTCTGTTTTCCCTCATTTGCACCCAGTGGCTTTGCATCCCCTCCAAGCTGTGAATTTGACTTTCTTTTCATGCTTCACTGAGTGTGCTCTATCTTGAGTTTACAAAAGGTGCACTCCCAGAAAGACCCAGTGAAATTCAAACAACCTGTTAGGAGCTAAGTCCCTGTGCGGCAGCCAGCCTGTCCCCACAGCAGACGGCCTGCGCCCCACTCTAAACTGCTATGGTCTGACATTTCATTCAACAAAGTTTTTAATCAAGCAACTGCCATGTGCCAGGTGCTGGTAAACACGGGGGATTCTCCAGTGAACAAAAACAGACAAGGTCCCTGCCCTTATAGAGCTTACAATTTAGTGGTGTGTGTGTGTGTGCACATGTGCACGCAGGGGGTAGTATTAGTCATACTAATATATTAGTCAAACTAATAAATTACCTGAAGCAAGGCAAATAGCAGAAGCTTCTGATGTGATTTGGAAGCTGGGACGTTCTAGGTGGCGGGGACAAAGCCTGAGGGGGCCATCTCACGGGCTGAGGCAGGGCGTAGAGACACACTTGTTATCTGGGGGGTGCTGGTTGGCCTCGGGGAAGGACTGGGGTCTCTTTCCTGAATGCAACAGATTTCGAAGGGGACTTTGGATGTTCATTTTATAAAGTGCTCCCTGGCTGCTAAGTGCTTAGCGAGTGGGTTTCCAGGGGCCAGAAAGGATGCAGGGAAGCCAGTCTGAGGTCTTGGCAAGACATGGTGGTTGGATCTCTGCACCCCTCTTTCCATTTCCGATGTAACCAAATACCTATGTGATTAAAAAAAAAAAAAAAATCCAGGGCTGCTGGGGGCTCTACTGACAGAGCCGACATCTTCATCCATCTCTCTGTGAGATGCCTGCCAGCGCCCCGAGCCTGGAGAATCCCACGCGGTCCTCCACTTCAGCACATAGGAAAAACCTCAGCTTGGTTTCCCAGCCTGCACGAGCTTCCATTTATCCAAGTCAAGTATCATCTGCNTGATCTCCCCGCCGCCTTTTCTCCACCAGCTGGGAATGCTAAAACGGGACTGATGGACGTGTCCGAACTCTGCGTCCCCGACCCCCTCGGCTACCACAACCAGTAGGTGCTCGGCTTCTCCGTCTGTGCCTGTCCTTCTGCCTGTCCGGCCGTCTCTGTCTTGAGTGTCGCAGTTCTTCTAGGCATTCTTGAAGTGGCAGGGACCCCGGGGTAGAGGGGGGGAGGTGAGGGCACTTGGGGGGGACGTCGGAAGGAGAAAACCGCACACTTTTCTGGGTTTCCTTCTGGGGGTGAACCCGACTCTAACTTTTCCCTCAACCCCCCCCTCCGTTTTGACAAACCCTCACTCTTAGATAAGAGCAGAGCTTTTCTTATTCATTCCGATCGTCCCCCGCGGCAAGAAAATATTTGAGTTTCTGTGGAATGGGGAGGAGCGAGCCCAGAACAGGTGCGGGAATATCTCAAGGATGTCCTGTCCCCACTCGGGAAAGCGTCCCTGCGAGCCCTTTGACTTTAATGTTTATTTTCATACGGGGGACCAGAAACGGTCCGGGCAAGGGGGCGAAATTGAACTTGCCGCGCAGGTTTGGAAACTGGGCGGCGAGCGCGGTCCCGCGCTGCGGTCCCAGAGCGGCTCCCCGAGGGCGCGCACGCGGCGCGGTGGACTCAAGTGCCCCCAGCCATCCGCCCCCAGGGGTGCGGGCGGCGCGGCCGGGTAAGACAGCGCCTCGCACGCCCCGCCACCGGATGCCCGCCTCCCGCCAGGAGTGGGGACCATCGGCTGGACGCTGCAGTGGAGGCAAAGTTGGTTCGCGGCTTTAGGCGAGGCGGTGCCGGGTGATTTCCGTGCCCCGGGGCGGCTTTGCGCTCGCCTCCCTGGAACCTGGGGTGGTCTGAGTCGCGTGCGCGCGGGTGGCCGCCGGGAGCTGCAGGGCTAGACACCGGGTAACCGCCGGTCCCTGGACTTGGGTAGCTTGCCGAGTGCGCTGAGTGGGGAAGCGCACAACTGATCCCCCAAACGGTGGAACGCTGCCCCGCGCGACCATCCTTGACTTCGCGCGGTCCTACTCCGGCCACCCGCCGTTCCCCTCCCGGGGCCCTTCGCGATCGTCGCTCCCCACCTGCCCAGGTACCTGTCCCCGGCTCCCCGCGGGCGCTCCAGGCGCCGCCGCGCTTCGGGCAGGTGGCGGGGCGTCTGGGTGTGGGCGCACTCCATGTGGTTCCCCCGGAAGGCTTCAGATAATACTACAATGAAAACTCTAGATTCTCGTGGATCTGCTTAACTTCTTGCTATTCTTCCTCCTCTTTTTTTCCGCCCCCCCTGAAGCAAGCTGAACTGCCAAAGTCAGTTCTCCTTCGGTCATCCTTTCTTTTTTTGTGCCACCCCCTCCTCCCAGGAACAACGACATCCCTAAACAATACTCTGAATAACGTGGGGTCCCAGTAAGTGTGATTACGCCCCGCGCTGAACAGAATACCTCCACCCTAGGTGGACCGCGCAGTGAGAGAGAAGGCAACTTCACAGCAGCGTCTCCTGGGGGGCTACCGCAGGGTCCAGCCTCCACGCTGACCTTTTTGATTCCAGTTTTGGGGTTTCCCTGGGCAGAGGGTCCTTTAGGTGCCGTCAGAATTGAAACAGTGTCAGAAGAAGGAGACTGGATTAGGAGATGAGGGGGATCTTGGATTCAGATTTCCATCAGTGTGAAAAGTGGCTTTTAATTCTCTTTAAAGGTTACACTGATCCCAGCTTGTATGGCTGGTGCAGTTGGAGTGGGGGCCCGTTAGACACTCTGGTGCTCCCTCCATAAGGGAGGGGGAGCCCCCAAAGAAACCTCCTGGGTGGGTGAGACTGTGAACTGTGTATGATGCTTGTGGGGCATTTCCTCATATAAAATTACCAAGTACGACAAATATTGGATATTTAAATTATTTAGTTTTCTTCTCTCCAGAGGTGACTTCTTTAGTTGAGCTTGAAATATCTATGTATTTGTCCCTGGCTCAAGTCACAGTCAATAAATATGAAATTTTGTATGGGGGAAGTACATCTTTTGATGATGTTGACCAGGAAAGCAAGGAGAGATGGGGGATTTAGCAGCTGGGTAATTCATCGAGTTGACGGCAACCCTGGCTTGAGTTTGAGGAGAAATATGGGCAAAGAAGGAATGTCAGGGAAGTGGCAAAGGGGAATGAGGTAGCCGAGGTCCTGGGTGTCTGGGAGGGGTTTGGAGTGGAAATCAATTATAAAGTAAGCCTGATAGTGATTTGGATTTGGACTCCCTAGCCTTCTTGTTTTTGTTTGTTTGTTTGTTTTTGCAAAGAATTAGCTTCTCACTCCATGGGGCACAGGAAAATCCAGAAACGTGCCTGCTTCTTCTACGGAGGATCTAAGCATCTGGGTGAGATGCCGTTTCTCAGAGCCCCAAACCTGCTGGGCAGCAGTCCAAGCGTTAGTGAGCCGGGCCCCGTACACAGGTGCGTGCCTCCTGAAGAAGGCATACCTCTGCAGTGGTTACTGGGGTACAGAATTGCCAAGGACAAGCTTGTAGAGGGTGGAGGCTGCTGTTGGGGGAGGCAGCTTTCTGACCATCAACCCCGGTGTTTCTCTGCTTCACAACAAGCAGCTTTAGAGCCCCCCTGGTAGCAAAGTGACAAGATGCGGGACTGCATTCTTTGGTTTGTTGGAAGGACGGTAGAATGAACCCATCCCTTATGGTGCCTAGGTTTCTCTGGGCACACATAAAAGAGTGGGTGGGTTCAAACGCTCTGTACAGCTAGTTTCTACCTGTTTGCCTTAGCTGACATCCCCGGACTTGAAAAAAACCCAAGGGCGCAGAGGCCACAGTCCAGTGAGGAAGAACTCCCCAGATTTCCCTTTCACCTGCTAATATTATACAAAGAGCGATCTTTAATATTTTAGTGTTATTTTCACTTTCCGGGTGAGAAATTCACACACACACACACACACACACACAGATACACCGGGACCTTCATACCTTTCTCTCCTTCATTTTCATTTTCCTGTAGCCAATCCTGTAGGTGACTCCATTACCATTTCTAATCAATATTTTATGTACATATATAATCAGCCAGAGTCGGAGTGAGCGTGCTGGCTTGTGTGGGCCTGTGTACAAATGCATCAGGGACGGACCCGATGGAGATCCTCGGCAGACAATCCGGGGAGCTGGGGGGTGGGGTGGCTTCGTCACCCACCATCCGATGACCACTTTGCTGATGTTAAAGAAACAGAAAACAAACTGTCCCAAAGGTAAAATATGTGGGTTCACACGTAGGAAAAATGCCACATGGTAATTCAGAATCAGTGACCCAGAGAAAAACAAAGGGGGGAATTAATTTTTAATGGTACATTTAAAAATAAATCAGCAGGAGGACATTCATCTTGGTTTTCTGAGGGAGGGGCTCTAGGAAATAAACCTTTCGGTGTCTGTAGCCCCCTCTGGAAGGTATGGGCTGCTGTGGAAGAGGATGGGCTCGTTCAGGCCTGAGGGCGACAAGCTTAGCAGGAAATAGGAGGGCCCCAGTCCTGGGTAAGGCCCTTTCCAGCTGAGTGAGATCTTGACATCAACTGGAAATTTCCTCTCCGAGCTTATTTCCGCAACTCCATTTTAGAAACAGTCCTCGATTTTTACCAACAATTGGAACATACAAAAAAGATGTTTCTTAAACGTATATGAAGAAACAGACTGACCCACCAAACAAGAACCTTTTCATTCTATTGATTTGGAAGAATCAATACATATTCCATTTAGTCCGGGAGAGGAGAGACAGAGGGGACTTTCGGGGAAAGCTCTGCGAGGGAAGTGGCTGTGATAGAGATTTCATGTCATAACCCTGCCTTCTCGGAGTGTCCCGGTTCTAGCCCAGGGGGTCCTTGTGACTCTGTCTGCTTGATTCGTGTTCCTGATAATGGGACATATTGCCAAATGCTTTCTTTTCTTTTTTTTAATTTCAAGATAATCTAAACTCAATGAGAGTTTGTCTCCTTCCTCAGTCCTCTACAAAATGCCCAGCTTCTTTTGAGCACAGGAACTGGGAAGCTCTCTACAAGTCTGGCAGCCCAAAGGAAGGTGTGGGGTGGAGAGACATTGCCAGTGTGTTTGCATGAGGGGTGGGCGATGGAGCTGGCTGTGTGAATGAGCAGGATTCAAAAAGAAAGCGAGTTCAGTCAAACATTTAGACAAGAGCCGAGATGCTTTTGACCCGGTTCTGCAGCGCCCTTCCCTAGAACGTGTCTTCCTGACGCTTTAGGTGTTTTTCTCAATATGATTTCTTTGTGGTTCTCATTTATGAGGACAGAATAGCAGAGATACAGAACCTAATCCACTCCTTCAAAGTCAAGTCCAGCCCACACCCTGAACACCCCAGGCTGGTGCCTTTTCACACCTACTGGCCATCGTTCAGCCCTGTGTCTCTGCAAGCTCCAGTCCTCCCAGTCTCTTCCAGCTTGACCAGGAGGTCTGCCCAGAATCCGTCAGGACTCCTCCCAGCTTTGCTGGGAGCTTCTGGCTTGAAGCTGGGTGGCTTTTGGCCGAACAGTCCCCTGGGGAATGGACAGCTTGAGTGCTGAGCCTCTGATGTCCTCCACTGTGGCCATGGTTCCCAGAGGATGTGTGGGGCGCCAGCAGAGGGTCCACAGACCAGGCCAGGAAGCCCCGAAGGGCTCAGCTGGAGAATGGACTGGAAGCAGACAAATCTGAGCTCACCTCCTGCCCTTGGGGCCGTTTGCTGACTTCTAGGGATAAACCAAAGGTCCAAGTGCTGGTGACCCCTGGTTGGACTTCCTCTCTGCTGTCTATCCCCATTCTCAGGCCAAGCAGCATTGGACCTCCAGGGAACTGTCATATGTGTGATCATTCCTCGGAGGAAGGGTCCACGGGCCCCAAGGGCTTCTACTGCCCCCGGTGTCCCCTGCTGTGGCTAGGGTGGCCTGCAGCAGGCTCACATCCTGGTTGTCCCATCCTCTGGTGTGGCCAGGTCCCTGCGCAGGGAGGTTGCGGTGTTTATAATTGCAAATGTAATTAGCAGACCAGCTCTGGGGGACTGGGATGCTCAACTTCTCTGCACACCAGAGTGACCCCTGTGCTGGCTGGCCGGCAGATTAACCCTTCCTGGGCCAGCATGCCCACCCACCCACACATGCTCCCCCCACCTCTAGTGAGGCTGCTGACCTTTCCCTGATAATGGCAGGGCTGTCCCGGGGAAGGGGGTGGGAGGGCCAGACTGCTTTCTGGGAGAGGTTGTCAGGGCAGTGCCTGGGAGAGGTCAGTCACTGGGGGCATGTTTCTTCTCTAGGCCACTGGGCACGTGACCCTTACCACTTGTGACAGTGTGACCTGCCCCTCCCCCCCCCTTTCGCAGGCTGGAGCATTTCCTGGCACACTTACTGGGCCACACTGGAAGACTGTGGGTGCACGCTGGTCAGTGGCTCTAGGGGCTTCGCTGGGGAAAGCAGGGCTCTGGAGGCGCCTCCTTGTACCTTGTGACAGCTGGCTCCCAGGTTCTGCGGGGGTTCCCTCACTCTCGGTGTGTGTGGCGGGGGGGGCAGACTGTAGGAGAACACGGGCTCAATTTGTCCCTGGGAGCAGAGACCACCCCACCCCCATCCACAGCCACAATCAACCACCCAACAAAAGACACTGACAAACCAGACAAGTGGGAAACTTGGAGCCCACATATGGCCCCAGCCCCCCACCCATCCTATGAGTGCACTGATGTGTCTGCCTACCTAGAGTGCCTTTCTGTAGGATCAGGATTAGAACAGAGAGGATTTTAATAGCCCCTCTACTTATAAGCATTGGCTTAAGGGAGTGTCAAGCCCTTTTTTGTTGCCATTAACACCCCTGATACAGAGGATGTCTCCAAACCCCGAAGCATCAAAAGCCGCATCCGTTCCTAGGAAAGTGTCTGTGTGTGCACGTGTGTGAGAGCCACGGCGGGGCTCCCCTTTCAGATGGGAGACAGGAGCTCTGCTGTTTGAACCCATCCCCTGCTGGCCTGCCTTTTACCCCTTGCCTGGATTGAGGTCAGGCTGTGGCCACATTCCAGCAAGGGGCTGTGCGCCTTTGGATTTTTCCGTGGTGTGGGAGGGAGCCCAGAGCGACCCAACGGGGCTGGCTGTCCCTGCCATCGGAGGAGTTCAGTCTTTCCTAAGAGGCTCTCTTCTGTTTTCTGGGCCTGGGTAGGGCTGGCAGACCCCGGAGAGGGCGAGCAAGCCAGGCTGCCCTTCTCCCGGAGAACAGATGGCCACACTCAAAGAGACAGGCGGTTCTTCCCCAGGTCCCCGGCTAACCCTTCTCTCCCTGGATATGGCCATCGACAGTCTTATCGCTAAAGGTCAAATGTGTTCTTACGTCAAGGAAAATCAGACTGGTTTTCATTTGCCCATGGGACTTTTGATATGAAACTGGATGAGGTTAAAAAAAAAAATCTATTGGCTAAATGCCTTAAATTCAGGATTGTGTGGTTTCAGGTTAAAATAAGCTCCAAATAAAAGTTTTCCTGGGGGTTAGAGACATAATTGTTTTTTCATCTTCATTTGCCATGCTTTTTAACCTACACACATTTTAGTCCCAAAGAATTTTGTTTTCCTTCTCTTCTTCTTCGCCCCTCACCCGTGCGCCTTTAAATTTCTCTCCTCTGTTCCTTATGACTTTAAAAATATTCGTCTTTCCAACACCGTCATTCAGTGTCCCCAGGAATGAGCCTTTTCTGGGAACGGTTTTCTGGATAATGTTATTTTGTTTCTCAATGTCATTTCATCCAGAGGTCAAAAGGCAGTTAAACAAAGTCCAACAAGCTTTTGTTTTTATCTCCTGGTTTTAAATGTGATCAATTTTCATTTTAAACTATATCAGAATCCTCTCCTGCCAATTACAGTAGCAGCCAGCCCCACGCCTGACCATCAGTGTTTACTGAAACACTGCATTAAAATTGCACGAATGTCAAGTGCCCAATTAGAGTCAAGTCTTCCTATCTAGGAAGCTGTGAGTTTCAAAACCCCAATGCCAAGTGTTATTTTAACTTTATGTTTTTAACTGCTTAAAATAACTTACATTCATAATGTTTTTTCCTTGTTATACAATTCTTAAAGTATTATATTTACTTACATTTATGTTTTTGGTGTTTTTACCTGGCTTGTATTTTTAAAAAGATACCCAGCAAAAGGTTTTTGAGCATCATTGGTCTTTTCCTGTGTTCTTGGTTTCCGAAAGACAGAGAACAAGAACAGTCCTAAGGAGACGCTGTAGTTGGGGGATTGAGGATGTGAAGGGTGATGTTTCAAATGAAATTCTCTCATATCTTTGAACTTAACATTTTCCTTTGTCTTTACTTATGTTTTCCCTCTATTTTCATTCCAACTTGCTCTGGTTTACGTTTTATCCCTCTTTGGTTTTATATGTTTTAGAGGAAGGAGAATAGGGTGTGTGTGTGTTTGTGGGTATGTGTGTGTGTGTCTACCTCAGCGTGTGTGTAAGTATGTGTATGTGAGTGTTTGGGTGTGTTGGAACTGTTTTGAGGTACTGAGCGTGATTAGTTGAGAGAAGTCCCAAAGCAGAATGGCTGTCACGGGCCACCTCATTCTACTTCAGCCATCAAGACCTTGACCCACTGGTTGCATTTGGTGGGGAAAGCAAAGCGGGTAAAAACCTCCTGTTGAAAGCACATTCCAGGTTGATTGATTGTTACCCAAGGTACTGGTGAGAGGCTATCAGGATGCCCCACACTTTATTCGAAGCCAGCTTTTCCGTCTCTCCGCTCTCTCACCTCACTTCCTCACACTTGGAGCTCCAGTTTGGGATCCTGGTGATGTGAGGGAATGAGCTGGTGCATGCTTTTGATTTTGCCATCCTAATCGATCGGGAGGAAACATTCCTTTTGATGGTGAGACATCTCTTCAGCCCGCATGCAGAGTGCAGTATCTATCCTTCTCCTGTAGCCTCACTCTTTGTCATTTGTCCCTTGGGTATGTTGACATCGTCTACCTAAGCAGTCAGGCTAACAAGCTTTGGCAGAAAGAACACCGCTTTCACAGAAGTGATCGCAAGAATGCGATAGTTGTAATAATTATAACAGTAATAACAGCTTGCAGCTTTTTCTTCCCCAAAAGCACCAAGCAATTCTTATAACCATTCCTTCATAGTAACTGGATGAGGGTTGCTGTGTCTTGCCTCCAAACGTAAATGTTTTTCTGCAAGCATAACATGCCAAGGCTTCAGGTTTGCATATCTAAATTCATCTGGGGCAAAGAAAATGACTGGTGTTTGAAATATGAACAGACGGTAAAGGAGAATACAGTATTCGACACACAGCCCCCTTGAGAAATGCCAGGTGTGTTGCCTTTGAACTGGGAAGGCAGAGATGTTTCTTGTAAAGGATTCTGACCCTCCTGTCACGATCACCTGAGGTCCATGCCATGCTCTGCCTCTCCTTGCCCCCAGTGTTCCTTAGTTCCTCTGGCTGCGATCTCAGGAGAAGTTTGCAGACCAAAGGCACACAGAGGACAAGGGGGTTATGACTTGGCACATGTGAATAGCTGGGAACAGAGCTGGGTGAAGAGAGAGGCAAAGTCACCTTGCCACCCTTGATCGCCTTCTCGGCCATTCAGCGTCTCCCAGGGCTTTCTGTCTCTGTTCCTGGGTATCTCGGCCTGCTCCCTGGATGCAAAGATTGGAGGGAGGGTATCCAGAAGTCAACCCCTCTGGATCCCTGTGACCCTTTTGTGACTTTTCATGGCGATACCCGGACCTGAACCTGCTCACGTGCAAACTGCTCATCTATGCATTACTTTTGAAATTGGCTTGGCCTTTGTTATTTCCTCTCTCATCCCTGCCCCCCTTTTTTTGTTTGTGTGCCTTGGAAATAGGAGACAGTCTCAGACACCAGCCTAATAGTATCAGCCAAACATAATCGGAGCCACCTGAATATACCAAGGTCCCAGGACTGTCTGTAATTTTTTTCTACTTCAGCATTCTTACACAATTTCCACCGCCCGCCCCCAACAAATACCCAACAACCCAAAGCTTATTAATTGATTATTAATTGGTTATTAATTGATTATTATCTGATTTAACAAACAAGACGTCCTACCCCACAAGGAATCCCAGTAACACTCTGGCTGTGCTGCTCAGGCTGAGATCTGCTTTCTTCCCCCCCTCCGTCGGTGAGAAACGTTATAGCTTCAATTCCCTTGTTGGACCCTGAGTAAAAAATTAATTCATGAATAATAAAAACCAATCAGTCTTGTTGAGTTTAAGAAGGATTAGGAGAAAGGGTGTTTTTTCTTACAGAGAACATTTGGAATCTGCGTGTCATTGTCACCGAGTGTTCGGGGTGGCTTGAGTGTGCCTTTAGTCACAGCAAATGAGCTGTTTATTATCCCGAAGGGTAACACGTCTTCCTCAGTTGTAAGGCCAACTTACTGAAGGTTGTTACAGGGGTTCCCCACCCAGTTCTCTCCCACAGTCCCATACAAATCAGTGATAATTCATTGACAGTAAGACAGTTTCCTGTGGAAGTGGCTTATCATCAATAGCAACGAACCCGGCATTGCATTCTGAATAAGCTGGTTTGTTGATGGAGTGGAGTCTGTCTGTTTCCCTCCCCTTTCTTTCCCTGGGAAGTAATTGACCGAAATTTACATGCCTTTGCAAGAAGTACTGAAATTAGACTTGTAGATATTCTTTTAGTTTCCAGAATAGTATCTACCTCCCAGGGTTGCTGTGAAGATTAAACAGAGCTAATTCCCAAGTGTCAGGCACATAGTGGGTATACATTAAATGTTTGATGTTCTTATTAATTTTTTTATGTTATCTATTGGGAGTTACTTTTCATTCCTTTGATACAAGTTCACAATGAGAGTCCTTCCTACTCAGGAGCGAGATTGGGGTGCTTGAATTGATTACTTGGTTTAATGCGATCAGTGTGGCTTGGGTTTCCTTATGTAACACAAGGGGATTATAGAAGGAATTATGACTTGGGACCCAAGGTGGTGAATAGGAAATTTCCTCTGAATGAATCCCTCTATCCTTGGACTGTGGGTAAAGTTGCCCAGTAAAATACAGGACCCTCAGCTGCATTTGAATTTTAGATAAACAACAAATTTTTTTTTAGTATAAGTATGTCCCATGTGATATTTGCTAAATCTGGCAACCCTACCCATGGGTGTTTTTCTTAAACTGATCTGATTAAGAAACACATTTCCCTTATTTTTTTTCTACTTTTGATAAAGCTTCAAAGAACGATTATATGCAGTTTTTTCAAACTGTATTTCAAATGACTATCTTTAACTTTTTGCTGATATTAACTTGTTAGGTTGGTCATGTCCTTAGACGTTAGTGGGTACAAGTCGTTTCCGTCATCCAAATACATTGATAGAGTAGCAATCAGGTAAACATGTCTGCTGAATGAGGTCTTCTAGTGTAGCACCCAGAGCTACTGACTGTTGCTTTAGGGAGGAACAGGGTAATTACCCAGAGTCTTTTAGGGAACTTGTCTCTGCATGATGTTTCTCTGACAAGCAGGCTGAGGGACTGGATTACTAGAAGCTGATACCCCAGCAATTGGAAGCTACACTTGCCTCACCTTGAAGGCCAAAGCAGCAACAATCTCTTCCTGCCTTCTCACACAGGGACAGGAGGCTGGCCCTTTGGAGACATCCCCTAAGAGGGTGTAGAGGAAACAGCCCAGATCAGTGTTAGGTGGTAATGTAACAAGGACGACGGCCGAAACTGATACAGCAGGTTGAGGGGGTGAACTGGGACACACCAACGGGGGACCAGCGAACCCCAGCTTTTCTTCGCCTACCTCCCAGGGCAGCATAATGGTTCAGCCCGGGAAACACAACCATTGTTTTAAGCCTGGTACCCTCACCACCCAGAGTATGGGGAATGGAAGAGCTCTAGAGCCCCCTGCAGGCCATAAATGGCACCGCACCTCATGGGTGACCGTCCCATTACAGAGCCTCCTGAGGTGGGATGGAGTGTGGAGGATCCCAGAAGATGAACCTGTAGAAACGCAGGATCCTAGGGGACTGCGTGCAGAGCCCCGGCTTCAGAAAGCAGCCCTGGTTTCAGAACTGCCTTTCGGAGCCACACTCCGTGCATTTTAGCACTGTAGTTACCTCCTAGTCCGGTATGCCAATGACCTCCCGCTATGCACGTGAACACATGCAGGATGCTCACCGCCTCCATGGCTTGCTGTGACCTCCAGACAGACTGGGCAGTGCTCAGGCCTCACTCAGCCCAAGTAAAGCCCTCCCTTCAGCTGCTGGAAGTGCAGAACCACCACGGCCATCAGAGCCTGATTGACACTTGCTGTTCAAATTCTCCTCTCCAAGATATCTGACTCCCTGGGGATCATTTTAGGATTTGCTGGAAGAAAAGTCTTGGGGAAGAGGAGAGAGCTGAAAATAAACTGCAGAGTCAGAGGTGGACAATCGTAATAATAGCAATAGTAACCACTGTTAACATTTATTGAGCACTTACTGGGTACCAGGCTTTGTTGTACGATCGTTTCATGTGTTAACTCACTGCCTCCTCACATAACCCTATTGGGGTTAATTGGAGAATAGGAACTAGGTCCTGTTACCATCCCCATTCACAGGGAAGGAAACTAAGGTACAGAGATGCTAGGTCACTTGCCCAAGGTCACACAGCTGACAAAGCTGGGATTTGCTCAGGGGCTTGCTTGCTGTGTACCTGCAGCCTAACCAGTGTTCCCCGTGTTACGCGTCACTCACTGGGTCTAGAGTTTTAGCTTTCCAACTCCAGCTTTCAGACCACCCCTTCTTAACTGTGTGGGTCAGACACACAGTTTAGAGAGGTTTGGAGAGGAGGCAGAAGAGGAAAATTGCACATGGCTTATTCCAAAAAGGCAGAGGCAGAAGGCCCACGGTGAATTGGACCTTGTTCCTGCCCCCCACGCCCTCAGTTTGTGTCATGGGCCACGGGTGGAAAGGAAAGCTGGAGAAAGGAACTTTGGGTCTTCCTGACCTCATCCTCCAAGGGACCGTGGGCAACCTCCAGAGGCTCACGCCTCCCTCTGAGTCTGCCATCAACATATGCTGAAGCTGTATTTTCTCCCGTCTCAAGCCCTCCCCCGTTCTCTGATCACCTGCTCTCCAGTAACTCCTAAGTCTGAATCTCAGGATCCTACTCTTGTGTCCAGCTTGGGCTCCCGGGTGGACCTCCCACCAGCACACGCAAGACAGAGCTTCGGCATCGTCCTCCGGATTGCTTCTCCCTGTGTCTTCCTTGCCTCGCCCTCCACTGAGGCAGAGACCCATGGCCAGGATGCAGGGCGCGTTTCCAGTCCCTCCGCCTCTCTCTCATTGTCCAGTCCCCTCCTCAGTCTGGACAACACCTCCGTCTATTTTTTTTCTTTTTTTTTGTTTTCAACTCCCCATTCCCCCTTCAGGAATCATAGGCTTGTTTTCTATGTCCGAGAGTCTGTTTCTGTTTTGTAAATAAGCTCACCTGTCATATTTTAGAATTCACATATAAGTGATATCATATGCCATTTGTCCTTTTCCGTTTGACTTAGTTCACTTCGTATGACAGTCTCTAGGTCCATCCACATTGCTATAAATGGGAGTATTTCATTCTTTTTTTTATGGCTGACATCTATCTAAATAGACGCTTCAGGTCTGCTCTCCCCTCTTTGTACTGTTGGATATCTCCAACCCTCAGTCTGCCGGGCGACTTTCTATTTATCTTTTAAAACCTGGCTCATACGTTCCCCTCCTGATGAAGCCATCCCTGACCCTTTCCAGGGGGAAGGGATCTCTCTTTTTGCAGCCCCTGCCTAGGTTGTAACTTGTTGGATTTGAATATCTGCTTATTTTTTCCCACTATATCATCGGCCCCTGGAATACCAACTTCCTCTCTGTCCCTACTGCCTAGAGCAGCACCTGGCATGGAGTAGGTGTTTGATGCATGCTGGCGGGGTTAATCTAGGGAGATCAGATATAGGTAAAGGGGCATTCTGGGGGCATAAGAGGGAAGTAGGTGGCTATGGGAACAACAGTGCCAGGAGGGCCCTGGCCCCACAGAAGCTATTGCCCTGTTGATGGATGAGGGCAGACCTGGCTAGGTGGACCTCTGTGCCCTTCTTGGGGGCAGTATAGTGTAATGAGTAGGAGGGAATGCTCTGGCTCCAGACTGACTGAGTCTAAATCCTGGCCCCAGTAGTGTGGAGGAACCAGCTCAAACTGGCTCAGGAGTGTCGAGCATTAAATTTTCAGGAATTTTGTAGCTGATTGTTAAACACAATCATTATTAAAAATGAAATTATATAAACTTACTAGTTAATACATTGTCTTAAAAACAAAGGTAATAAGTACTCAAAACTCACCTGGTTGTTGTTCAGTTCAGTACCTACATTGTGTCTGATTCTGCCACCCCATGGATTGCAGCATACCAGGCTTCCCTGTCCTTCACCATCTCCCGGAGTTTGTTCAAACTCATATCCACTCATGAAACGGTGATGCCATCCAACTGTCTCATCCTCTGCCACCCTCTTCTCCTTTAGCCTTCAGTCTTTCCCACCATTAGGGTCTTTTCCAGTGAGTCCACTCTTCCCATAAGATGGGCAAAGTATTGGAGCTTCAACTTTAGCATCAGTCATTCCATTGTATATTCAGGCTTGATTTCCTTTAGAATTGACTGGTTTGATCTCCTTTCTGTCCAAGGGACTCTCAAGAGCCTTCTCCATCACCACAATTTGAAACCTCGATTCTTCGGCATTAAGCTTTCTTTATGGTCCAATTCTCACATCCATACATGGCTACTGGAAAAGCCATAGCTTTGACTATACAGACCTTTGTCAGCAAAGTGATGTCTCTGCTTTCTAATATGCTATGTAGGTTTCTCATAGCTTGTCTTCCAAGAAGTAACTGTATTTTAATTTCATGACTGCAGTCACCATCAGCAATGATTTTGGAGCCCAAGAAAACAAAATCTGTTACTGTTTCCACTTTTTCCCCATCTATTGCCATGAAGTGATGGGACTGGATGCCATGATCTTAGTTTTTTAAATGGCTGAGCTTTAAGCCAGCTTTTTTACTCTCCTCTTTCACTGTCATCAAGAGGCTCTTTAGTTCCTCTTCACTTTCTGCCATAAGGGTGGTGTCATCTGCGTATCTGAGGTTATTGATATTTCTCCCGGCAATCTTGATCCCAGCTTGTGCTTCACCCAGCCCAGCGTTTCGCATGATGTACTCTGCATATAAGTTAAATAAGCAGTTTGACAATATATAGCCTTGACTGTACTCCTTTCCCAATTTTGAACTAGTCTGTTGTTCCATATCCATTTCTAGCTATTGCTTCTTGACCTGCATACAGGTTTCTCAGGAGGCACGTAAGGTGGCCTGGTATTCCCATCTCTTTAAGAATTTTCCACAGTTTGTTGTGATCCACACAGTCAAAGGCTTTACCATAGTGAATGAAACAGTAGTAGATGTTTTTCTGGAATTCTGTTGCTTTCTCTATGATCCAAAAACTTGGCAATTTGATCTCTGGTTCCTCTGCCTTTTCTAAACACGGCTTATATATCTGGAATTTCTTGGTTCACATACTACTGAAGCCTAGTTTGAAGGATTTTGAGCATAACCTTACTAGCATGTGAAATGAGCACCATTGTACGGTAGTTTGAACATTCTTTGGCGTGGCCCTTTTTTGGGATTGGGAAGAAAACCGACCTTTTCCGGTCCTGTGGCCACTAGTGAGTTTTCCAAATTTGCTGGTATATTGAGTGCAGCACTTTAACAGCATCATCTTTTAGAATTTAAAATAGCTCAGCTGGAATTCCATCACCTCCACTAGCTTTGTTCATAGTAATGCTTCCTCAGGCCCAATAGACTTCACACTCCAGGATGTCTAGCTTTAGGTGAGTGACCACACCATCGTGGTCATCTGGATCATTAACATTTCCATTATTCTTGTTGTGAGAACCCCATGAATAGTATGAATAGGCAAAGGTCAGTGCTTCTAATATTTTACTGCCTTTATGTACTTGAACTAAATTTGCATCTAATATGTCTGTATGGTGGGAATACTTTATATTACTGCCCATCTCTGCACAGCACCTGTCATGTCACACTGGTAGCTTGAAACTGGCCGCGATGGGAGTATTTATACCACAGAAGCAGGCAAATCAGTCTGTCTTTTCCAGCCAGTTCTTAAATATTTACCATCACACCATTGTCTGGCTTCATGACATCCCAGCTCTGTGACCCCGGATAAGTTACTTAATCTCTCTGTGCCTCAGATTCATCATCAGTGACCCCCTTCATTGCTGTAAAGATTAGAAGTTGATCAATATAAAGTAGTTAAAACAGACACTAGTACACAGTAAGTGTTCAAGAAATGTTGGCTGTTTTTTTAGTATTTCTTTCCCACGGCTCCAGGCATGTCCCTGTTGAAATTTTATCAAAACTCATGACCTTCCCGGATAGCAGAAGGTGAGTTTTCTCCTTAGACAGTAAGATGATTGCTTTTTCCCTGCTGAACCCTTGCCCATGGGGTTTAACTATAGTAGTCTAAAGCAGGAGGCAGAAAGCACTCTTTCTGCAGTGGGGAAGGGCCCTGGTGGAGAGGCGCGCTCAAGCCTCCAGGCCAGGAGAGGAAGTGGAACCCCTGCAGTCACTAATGTGGCTGAATGGGTGAGGCGGGCACAGGTGAGGTCAGGAGAGAACAGAGCAGATGCCAAGGATAGCCAAGCTCCAGGGTGGAGGCAGCCTGTGCGGTGGCTGCGGTGGGTCCCTTAGATCCTATGAGGGGGCGGCTCCTCTTCCTGGAAATGCCGGGAAGTGCAGTCATGCCGGAGGAGGCAAGGGCTCCTCTGGTTTGGGGAGTTGGGGGGAATATTTATTCCAGAGCATCTCCACGTTAGTGCATATGCTATAATCAGCTTGCCCTGGGGTTACGTTGGCTGTGCTGTAGTTGCTGGGGAAGCCTCAAGAGAGTGGGAAGGAGAGAGCTTGTGGTCCACAGCGCCCAGCGCAGCAGCGGCCCAGGAGAGGGCCAGAGTGTGGCAGGCTCTCCTGGACTCCATCTCAATCTGTTTCTCAGACCCCAGCCCTCACTGGCTGCAGAGAAGGTCTCTGCACTGGCGGTTCCCTGGAAATTGCTTCAGCCTCAGACCTTTGGCATCGAGAAGCCCAGCCCAGAGACTCAATCACAGACACCCCGCTTTCAACGGTGAGAGGACTGCCAGCCTGCAGACTTGGGAATGGCTAGACCCGCACAGCTTTGCAGGCCAAGGGCACATCTCATCACCGGGGGCTCGCTTCATCCTCTGAATCCTTGGTCTGTTGAGAAATGACTTTGCCAAGGAGGAGGCAGCCTTGAGAATTACCCCCTCCTTCCCACCTCTCCATGAGTGTTGTTCCATCACCCTGAGCCCCTTAAAGGCCTGAGACCCATTTATTTGTGAATCTACAGCACAGGGCCAGGTGTGGAGGAACCTTCAATAAATATGAGGTGAAAGCTTGGATACCTTTTGAGAAAATCTGTGCATTGGATGGTGGGCCACCTGTACAGTTGTACAGGTTGTCCACTGACCAAGAGTGCCTGCTTGAGGGACTGAGTAAGGTCTGAAACTAGTTTTTCTGTTTCACCCCAGGGTATACATGGCAGGGGGTTAAGCTGTGAGTTTTCAGGGCCTAGAGGGGCTGAGGAGTCCTGAGCCCTGAGACACACTGGGAGCAGCCCACTGACTTACATATGCCCTGGTTCTCTAAAGGCCGCCGTGTTTCCATCTGCCCAGCACCATCCTTGCAGCCTGGAGTTAGAGCCTGATAAGTCTTCGGAAGCCTTTCTGTCCCGTGTTACTGCAGTTCTGAGTGGGTCCCTGCAAGCAGGTGGGACCAGGAAGGGGCCCCCATGCCCTGCTCTTGCTGCTGCTGTTACAACATGCCCGTGAGCAGCCACGGGCTGGGCCCCTGTGTTCCCAGACTCAAGGGGTCTGGTGGTATGTGAGTGTGGGCAGGCAGGAACCCTGGCCCTCAGGGATGTTGGAGGGAGAGCGTTACATGGTCCCTGGGCCATGTGAGTAGATTTTGGGAAGTGCCATATCTTGGCCACTTGGAAGGGAAGGGAGCTGCTTTGTTGGCATTTGATTGGGGGCTTGCTGGCATGATCTCTTTATCAGTGATGCCTCAGTAAATTAGGGGTCCCGAGTTGGTGATGGACAGGGAGGCCTGGCGTGCTGCGATTCATGGGGTTGCAAAGAGTCAGACACGACTGAGCAACTGAACTAACTATTCCCCTTTTATGGAAGAGGACCCTGAGGTCCAGAGAGGTTGAGCGACTTGCCCACAGTGACAAGGGGATCCACTTGAAGAGCCAGGCTGCAATTCCAGGTCTGGCTGAAACAGCGCAGCCCTCCAGACCCGCCATTCCTGACATTTCCCCCGCCCCGATAACGTGGTCCCAAGCTGCCCCGGGAAGGGGAAGCACAGCCCTGAGAAGGGCACGTGGCTCTTGAGCTGACCCCGGGGCAGCTGAGCAAGAGGGCCAGGGCCTCCAGAAGTGTGGACGCCGGTGCCCGTCGGGCAAGAGAAGGAATGAAGTCCCACCCCGTCGTGGCTCCCAGCTCAGCTGCCCATGGCAGCGTCAGCCTTCGTGGGGAAGAGCGGCCAAGAGTGGTCCTCCTGCTTGAGCTGGAGCTCGGGCCCCTGGCCAGTGCCTCCGAGGGCCTCCACGCAGCCTGTGCAGAGGGGACGTGCTAAGGGCCAGTTTCCTGCATGTGGCCTTCGGGGCACAGGGAGAGGGAACCAGTTCTGGTTTCTCTGATGGTGTGGCCGGTGTTTAGCAGGCCTGGGTTTGGCTTTGAGGTTTTCTCTCTAGTGTAAATCCAACATCCTCCTCCCCAGCTCCACCCCTGACCAGCAGAGCAATCCCAGGAAGTACTAGAGACCAGAGTAGGGGACCTGCCCTGCACCCCACCCCCCGGGGACAGGCACCCCTCAGCAAAAGGCTCTCATTGCCTTGGGAAGGGCCCCAGCTTGGCCTGATTAGATGCCCCAAGTGTGTTCATGACCGTCAGCCTTGTTCACCTCTCTGCTGCCCCTCCTGACTTCCTAAGTCTTTACTCTGCCAGTACTTTATGGTGGTAATAGTTAAAAAAAAAAAGTTACAGTGGTCTGAAATGAATTTTTTTTGAAGGGGGGGTCTGTACATGTATTTGTCTAAAAAATGTTACACTTTATGATATCTAGATGTTGCATGGAATACCTTTATGGCAGGAGATTAAAGTTACCTGGATCAGAGGGGTCCCAGAAAATAGGGACCCCTGGCAGACAGGCCAGGCCCACTCAGCCCCCGAGTGCCCCACATGGGTAGTAGGTGGGACTCCCTACTTCCCAGAGGGAGAAGGCAGATCCTGGGGGCTGGTAAAGACCCAGGAGGCTCATGGCCGCCTTAGCCGGCATTTGACAGATGGGGAAACTGAGGCCCTGAGCACATGAGGGCCTTGTCTACAGCCCTGTAGCTGACGTGCAGAACCCAGGCCAGGCCTCGCCCCGTGCTTGGTTGTGCACGGCCTGACTCTCTGAATGTAAACCCTCTTGGTCCTCTAGCTTCAGGGAGGGCCTCCAGGCCTCATGGTCAGGAAGACCTGATCTGTGAGCCTTGGGACCAACTGGGGCTTGTCACCGTCTCTCTGTTCTGCTGTCACACTGCGTGCACATGCCCAGGTCAGGCAACGAGACCGCGGGAGCCAGACAAAGAATCGTAGGGGTGCTGGACAGAGTCAACAATTCCAACCTTTCTAAAATATCAAAGAATTGAGGGTTTCAATAGATGGAAACCGGCAGGATGAGAGATGAGCTGATGGTCCTAGCAAGGAGACCTCCCCCTCCCATGGTTCCCCTGCCATCCATCCCCGATGCTGGCCTGGGTGCCCCTTCACGCTTCCTTCCTGGCGCATCGCTTAGGCAGTGCTCTGATCTTGGTGACCAAAGTGGAGATGGCAAGGAATTCCTCTCAGCGCATGTGGAGGAGAGGGTGGGAGATTTGAGCCACGTGACAGTAAAGACCATGTGCTTTGTCTGGCTCCCACGAGCCCTCCTGGTGTCTCACGCCATGGCTAGCACCAAAAAAAAAACCCAAAAAACAAAAAAGAATGCGTGGCCCTGTTGCCCACCCTGTGGGCACTTTCAGGCAGCACCGCAGCTGCTGCAGTCCATGGCCAAGGTCAGCACCTAACTGGGCAGCCCCGACCTGAGGTCAGCGTCAGGGTCTGCAGTGTACACCTGGCCAGACTGGTGAGGCTAGAGAAGGCCTCTGATAGAGGAAGGAGAAGGAATCCTTTCCTGACACCTGACTCATGCTAGTGGACCCACAGGAGTAGACCGCCCTTCTGTGATGCGGTGGACAGGGCAGAGCCTTGGATGTCAGACTGGGCTGAATTCACCGGCACCCCTGGCTCCCCTTGCTGTGCAGTCTTGAGTGAGTCACCTGACCTCTCTGTGCCACGCTGGTATTGTCTGAAAAATAGAAATGATAACCCTACCCTTATGGGGCTATGGGAAACTTTATTACAGTAGTGCTTATTAAATGCTCACACAGGGATATTGTCAGGACCTCACAAAGTCCACGATGCCCACGTGTTCTCTGTAAACATTCTGCTATCATTGAAAGGAAACCTGCAAACTCATGTTAAAGTATGACTGAGTTGTGAGTTTACTATGTATTTTCCAACTGATGAAGAATACAGGTACCAGGATTATGATAGGGGGAATCAAGAAAAATTTTGATGTTAAAAAACCCTCCTAGGCATTGCAGGCAGATGCTTTACCTGCTGAACTACCAGGAGAGCCCTAGGTTCATATGGAAAGTGTGAAAGTGTTAGTTGCTAAGTCATGTCCGACTCTTCACGACCCCATGGACTGTAGCCCTCCAGGCTCCTCTGCCCATGGAATTCTCCAGGCAAGAATACTAGGGTGGGTTGCCACTCCCGTCTCCAGGGGATTTTCCTGACCCAGGGATTGAACCCACATCTCCTGCATTGCAGGCAGGTTCTTTACCCCTGAGCCACCAGGGAAGCCCATGGAAATACAGACAGCATAGAGTTAAGTGGAAAAAAGCAGATGGCTGAGTAACATATATAGTCAAATCATAGGTATGGATTTTTAAAGTTCCAAATCCTGGGCATATGCTTTGGGAATTTCTGGAAGGAGGCACAAAAAGCTGTCCTTTGAGTTACCTCTGGGGAACCTTCTTAGAAATCCTGGAATTGGGAAAGATGTTTTTCTTTTGACCTTACCCTTTTGGTTGTATGGAAGTATGTGCTCTCTATGAAAACAGTTTTAATTTAAAAGTTAAGGAGATTGACTTAAGCAAGCACGCTAGCAAATGCACCTAAGAAAAAACATCAAAATGAAAAAAGGATCCTCTACAAACTTGGAAGCAACCGCTCTGGACAGACAGACTTCCAGAAACAAGAGTTCTGTCCTCCTCTGCTTCCCTGTCCACCTGCTCCCCCGCCCACCTGCTCCCCTTTGGCCCCTGTGGTGCTCATCTCAGCATGCCAGGGTGGGTCATCCCTTCACCCGCAGCAACTGCTGAGACAAACCCTGGTGCCGGTCTGCCCGCAGGCTGGGCTCCCAGGAGCAGAGCTGACAATGGATGAAGCAGCCCGGCTCTCCTGGGCAGGCAAGGGTTGGCCTCCCCACCTCCCAGAGTCTTTCTCAGCTTCATGCCCGGTAGAGCCAGGTTAGGGGAGTCGCTGGAGGAACGTGATTGGACGAGTGGGCGGCTACCCCCTGCCTCAGAAACCATTAATCTTGTGTCTCCTCGGCCTCACACCCCACCGCCCTGGCGCAGACAGACTGGAAAAGGACATGAAAGGGGCCCTGGGCTTCTCTCTGTGGTAGACTGTGACCCTGGAACATACCATCTGGCTTTTCCACGTGTCTTCTGACACCAATTCCCCAGGTCAGGACCCATCAAAGAGAGCTGTGTCTGGTGACATTTCTTATTCTTATTCCTTGGGCTGGGCCTTCGGATTCAAGGTCGCAGGTAGATGCAGCCTCCAGAGGCTGGCTGAGGGGCCTAGGGCCGCCCATCCTGTGGATGCCTCGGGGTGGTGGGGGGTTTACACTGGGAGACTCGGGACCACAAGACTCTACTCAGGGCCAGGCCAGGGACTAGAACTTCCTGGGGCTACCAGCTCTGTCCTTCCTTCCCAGCATCCTGACCTCTTCCCACACAAAACAGCCAAAGCACCAGGTACCCAATCTGGGGTGTCAGTAAAGACTGTGACACTGTGCAGAGTTTGACCCTGGCACGAAAATGTCAGCTTTAGTCTCAGATCCGTATCTGCTTTAAGAAGGCAGAAGTTGCTGGCTTTAGATTCATTCCAAAATAGAATTATTGGGGGTAGGGTGAGTGAGTGAGTGAGTGAGTGAGGTCACTCAGTCGTGTCCAACTCTTTGCGACCCCATGGACTGTAGCCTACCAGGCTCGTCCCTCCATGGGGTAGGATAATTTGGGGCAAAGGAGAGTGTCTTTGATTAACCTAGATATTTGGTCCTCAGAAGTGGACTATCTTTCTGAGCAGTGAGTTCTCCATCGCTAAGGGTATGTAAGTGGAAGGAGAATCTGTTTGGATTGAGCTCGCTGTTGTACACTTTGCCCTTCAGGGAGAAAAAAGTCCTTCATTTCACATCAGTGGGGAGCAGGTGGGGGACCTGCACGGGGCTACGTTGGACAGCATCTCACCTTTTTACTTCTGACCTTTCCAGCATGGGGCAGCACCTCCTGAGCTAACTTGCACTTATTGGAAAATCGGTTCACTCACCCTAAGAGCTAACACATATCTAAGTGTTGACTATGTGCCAAGCACTGCATGTTTTTATATATTTTTTTGTCTTTGCACCCCCGCAGCACTGCAGAGTGGGCACGCATATTTTTCTCATTTGACAGATGAGAAGACCAGAGCTCAGAGAGGTTGAGTAGTATCCCCAAAGTCACAAGGCAAAGCCAGGATTTGAACACAGAACCGCCTCACCGTCTGCTTTGCTGGATGCCCTCATGGGTGACAAATGGTTCCCCTTGTATTCTTTGCTTCCTGTTGGAAATCGTTTGCTTCCCCTTTTTGTCACTATTTATACTATCAGAGTTTAGAGGCAGTCAAGAAACTGGGTGGTCTCCACTTTGCTGCTGACTGCCTTGGTGGGTCTAGGGGTGGGAGGGGGTCAGGGCTGCAGGGGAGGGTGCCCAAGGGCTCACCCTTGGCAGTAAGGGGGCATTCACCCGGGGCTGTAGGTGCTTAGGATTGGGCATCTCATTCAGAGACAGCCTTCTCAGGCATCAGACACACATGCCCACCGAATCCTTGCGACAAGCCAGGGTGGCTTGCTGTGCAAACACTAAAACCAAGGCCCAGACTGACTGCATGGTTGATCAGCTAGTGGACAGTGTAGTCAGATTCAGATAAAGGTCTCTCCACTGCCTTCCTGCAGTTTATACAGCTTGGCCTCTGCTGAGTTGCTGAAGGTGTAGGGGAACAGAAAGGGTGCACTTACATAGGTGGATGAAGGCCATCCTAATCCCCCTTTTGCAGGTGCAGACCCCGAGGCCCCAGAGTGTCTTGTTGGGGACAGAAGTTGGGGACCCAACTTACCATCAGGCCTCTCAGTGTCCCCTGGCTCCGGTCTTCCCTCTTTGCAGAGATGTCCGATCAGCAGATGCTGATCATTTGGGAGGAAATGGTCACATGACTGTGCACAAGGGGAGGAGACTGGATGATCTGTTGGCTAGATGTTTTACTTAATTTTTTTAAATTGGCACTCACATCTTGATTTAACAGGTGGAATGCTTTGACCAGTCCAACAGGAAGCTCCCTGTGTGGGAGTCTGAGGCCCTAGCTTAGCCCCTTTGGTAGATCTGTCATCATAACTAGACATTAGCCTCTGGATAATAGGGATAATAGCACACCAGCTCTGGGTACATGAGAGGGTTGGGTGAAGTCAAGTCTCCAACCATGGTGAGACTTGACTCCCTGCAAGGCACAGCCTAGCAGTATCTCCACCCCTCACTCATCCTTGATGGGCCCTCAAAATCTGCATCATCTTCCCTGAGCATGCCTGCTGCTGGCAAGTCTTCTCCCCACAGGGGTGGATTTCATTTTCAATGCAACCAAGATCATTGGAAGGCGAGTGTGGGGAATTAGCTGGGTGACAAAGCGATTTCTGATTACAAAGAAAAAGTGAGTGTGTGACTCTCTTTCTCAGATAATCTGGCTCTCAAGACAGTTCCCAAGAGGGGCTTTTAATAATGCTTTAACCAAAGACAGCATCACCAGGACCTGGGAAGAGATGCCCAAGGTGACCACGTGGAAGGGGACAGCGCTCTCTGGGTTTATAAATATCAGTTGGTCATAAGTGGTCTCCTGACTTCACAGTCACGCCCTGCTGCTCCTGACCAGCTGCCGCTGTTGGTGGAGCAGACTTGGAGCACCATGGCGGGGGGTGGCAGGGGTGGGGGGTTCATGCAGGTGTCCAGGGGAACTTGGGTAACTGCGGTAGCCACGGGTCAGGTTCAGTGCCTGCTCCATGCAGAATGAGTCACGGCCCAGCAAGATGCCTGTAACTTTCCCGTGTTACCAGGCAGATCTGCAAATTACCCAGCAGAACCCACGCTGCTTCAGCCAGGAGGGCCAAATAAGCCAGAGCTTTGGAGAGTCTAGCTGGAGGCAAAAGGGGAGAAGGACCCCCACCCCATCCCAACCGCTGGAACATCATTTGCTCTTGAGAATTAGCCTGCAGTGAGAGCCCTAAATGTGGGTGTTTAAATCCCCTTTTCTTGTACTGCTGTCCCCTGGCATTTTGCTTCTGGGAAAACTTCCAGAGGAGCCCTTCTGGGAAAGGTAGAAATTCAGAAGTTCTGAATAAGAAAGCGGCAAGCTAAGAACATAACTTGGGGAGAAAGGCAGAGAACCCTGAATAGCGGCAGATGGACCTCAGAGGCTGGTCTGAAGACTGTTAGAAATAAGAACAAAATGAGGCAAGTAAGTAGCAGTGGAGCCTTCCAAGGCGGTCACTTCAAGGGCGAGGTTGTCTCCATGATTCTGAGATGATGGCCTTCCTCATTTGGGATGCTAAAATGGCTTTTCTTTCTTTTTTAAAAAAAATGGCTGTTCTTTTATGAAATGATGGTCATTCTGGGTTCTTCCCCCCCGCCCCCGATTAAACTTCTTACTTGACGAAATAGTCAACTTTGTATTGGTTCCCAAATTTGGTGGTAGTGGGGTTGAGTGGGGTTTGTTCTGTGTGCCTGAAAGATGGGGAACCACTGGCCTAGGACCCAGAACACAGACCCCAGGCATCCACCAGCTAGACCACAGGCTTTGTAGGGAACCTGGACAGTGAGTTCTGGACACAGGATGCAAGCGCTCCGAGCTGATTCTTTTCAAGGAAGAGGCTCCTGTGAGATGGCGCTCCGTCCACCCAGGCAAGCTCTTGCCCCCTTGCAGCTCTGCTCTGTCATGTTCCAGGGGCAGCTGATTGGAAGTCCCAGAGAGGGGAGAGTTCTTCTCTGCTTTTGGCCAAGCGCCATCCTCACCCTCCCTGGATTCCACCCCTGGCCTCCTGCAAGGAGGAGTGGGGGGAGATGCATGTCTCAGCTGCATGGCTGAGAAGAAACGCTCCTCCTGTTACCCGTTGGGGTGCTGGCAACTCAGGGCCAGGCCACTGTAGCGGCCGCCACAGCCCCAGATGCTCCTGTGAGAGGATCCAGGGGAGAAAAGCGCTCACCTCCTAGTGTCACCTTGTGCCAAAAGAGAAAAGGAAAACCTGAAACAGACTGGGGACTCTCATTCATGAAAGAGCTCAGTCCTGTCCGACTCTTTGCGGCCCCAAGGACTGTCCAGTCCATGGAATGCTCCAGGCCAGAATACTGGAGTGGGTGGCCTTCCCCTTCTCCAAGGGGATCTCCCCAACTCAGGGATCGAGCCCAGGTCTCCCTCATTGAAGGCGGATTCTTTACCAGCTGAGCCACAAGGGAAGCCCAAGAACACTGGAGTGGGTAGCCTATCCGTTCTCCAGCGGATCTTCCTGACCCAGGAATTGAACCCAGGTCTCCTGCATTGCACGCGGATTCTTTACCAACTGAGCTGCCAGGGAAGCCCCATGAAAGAGCACACCTTCTTCATCCCCATTCCAGCCTTTCCAGCCTGGAAAGCAGCAAGTGTGAGTCACTCAGTCCTGTCTGACTCTTTGTAACCCCATAGACTGTAGCCCGCTAGGCTCCTCTGTCCATGGGATTCTCCAGGAAAGAATACTGGAATGGGTTGCCATTTCCTTCTCCAGGGAATCTTCCCAGCCCAGGGATCAAACTTGGGTCTCCCACATTGCAGGCAGGTTCTTTACCACCTGAGCCACCAGGGAAGACTTCAGATTAAAGGATCCTGATGAATAGGATATGATACATATCCATAGTGACACATTGCTTCAGAGAGCACCCTAGGGTTTAGGGTGAGGGTAGCCCCACTTTCTGGCCAGTGGGAGGGAGCCAAGGCCTACAGCCTTCTTCAGTTCTGACTCTCAACTGCAGCATTCCCTGAAGCATTTGGGAAACTGAAGGGCTGCAAGATGCTCTCAAGAGAAAAAGGTTTCTGGGGTTGCGGGTTCTCCAGAGAATCAGAACAAATTGTGTGTGTGTGTGTGTGTACACACATATATATACATATATGTATATGTGTTGTTGTTGTTCAGTCACTAAGTAGTGTCTGACTCTTTTGAGACCCCATTCCTGGGCCACTGGGCCATTCACACACCAAGTAAAATGCATAGCTGAGCAGGGTCTGTCACCAGCAAGGGGGGCCTTGGGCCAGGACACTCTAAGCCAATGCTCTTCTGCGTTTCCCTCTGAAATGTGAGCACATTTTGTTGTTAAGTCGCTCAGTCGTGTCTGACTCTTTGCGACCCCATGGACCGCTGCACGCCAGGCTTCCCTGTCCTTCACCATCTCCCAGAGCTTGCTCAAATTCATGTCCACTGAGTCAGTGATGCCATCCAACCATCTCGTCCTCTGTCATCCCCTTCTCCTCCTGCCTTCAATCTTTCCCAGCATCAGGATCTTTTCCAGAGTCGGCTCTTCACATCAGGTGGCCAAAGTATTGGAGCTTCAGCTTCAGCATCAATCCTTCCAATGAATATTCAGGGTTGATTTCTAATCCAATATGCAGGATTGACTGGGGAATCCCATGGACAGAGGAGCCTGGTGGGCTAGAGTCCATGGGGTTGCAAAGAGTTGGACACGACTGAAGCGACCGGGCACACACACACGATCCACAGAGGAGGAGCAGTGTGTGTGTATACACACATGTGACTACACGTATCTTCAGCAGTTGGTGCCCATCAGGGAGGGGCTGGCTCCTGGCACAGAGGTGCCCATGGGACTATGTCTGCATAGGTGTGTACATACATACCACATGCAAATGTGTTCTTGCATCACACAGTACTTTTAAATTATTTCAATTATAAGTATGTATTATATTGCTTATATTGTATTATATCCTTGTGAATCATCTGTCTCTCCCAAGAGAATAAAAGCTGCCTGAGATCTCAGACCTTATTTTCACTCCCAGGCAGTATCCAGAGCACTGAAGTACCCAATAAATATGAATGAATGAATGGATGGACAGCCCACTCAGTGTCATCTTGCAGTAAATGCCTTGAAAAATTGACACCTCCGTATGAACTGCACCCCTTTAGCAGAGCCCCTCAGGAACTTCACCTGGGGCTTCCCAGGTGGCGCTAGTGGTAAAGAACCTGCCTGCCAATGCAGGAGATGTAAGAGACATGGGTTCGATCCCTGGGTTGGGAAGATCCCCTGGAGGAGGGCAAGGCAACCCACTCCAGTATTCTTGCCTGGAGAATCCCATGGACAGAGGAGCCTGGCGGGCTACAGTCCATGGGGTCACAAAGAGTTGGACACGACTGAAGCGACTTAGCACACGCACACTCAGGAAACTTCAGGTAGCTCTCCCAGCCTTCTTCCCCTCCCTCTCCCCTTCCTCCCCTCCTCCACCTCCTCCTCCCTCCCCCCTTTCTCTGTCTCTCCCTCCCTCCATCTTACCATCCCCTCCTTTCCCTCCAGTTCACATTTCCCTTTCCCTCTCCCCTTTTGGTCTCCCTCCCCTCCCCGCCTTCTCCTCTTTTTTGCTTAGTATCCCCTCCAGGTCCCTGGAGCTCAGAGTCATCTCTGGCTCCAGCCCAGCCTCTTGAATATCCTTAATGATTTTTACCTCCACCCCCCCACCACCCACCAGAGACAAAAGTCATTTGGAACCAAGCACATGAGCTGGTTTGTTGGCTGAGTTGGTCACTAACCCAGAGATGATAAATGAGGTATAGTAGTCAGACTAATATTTTTTTTGAATATTAATACTTTTTGGAAGATGGCCCAGTGCCCAGAGGGTGGGAGGAACTGCTTTCTAAGTTCTCCTGTGAGGTGGTTTGGGAGCTTAAGTGTTGAGTTTAGGAAATGGCAACCCACTCCAGTGTTCTTGCCTGGAGAATTCCGTGGACAGAGGAACCTGGAGTCCACAGGGTCGAAAAGAGTTGGGCACGACTGAGCGGCTAACACACGGACACACACGTGCTGAGGTGATGGGCAGCATGATCGGAGAGCGTAGAGTGTGCCCGGCAGTTTTTCCTAGTGAATCTGGGGTAAGACATCTATGAATTTTAGCAAACAGATCCCAGAGGGGAGAGGGAAACAGACAAAAAGCCTCGCATCTCCAAGGGCCTGTGGTCAGGCTGGTAAACCAAGGTTAAGGTAGGTCTTCTCTGCCAAGCTTCTCCTCTGCCTTTCACATGTCTTTGTGGGGCCTTGGCAGGAACTCCTCCCACTCTGATTTCCTCTTTTCCTTGTGTGTGCATCTAATTTCACCATGTGCTCACTACCTGCCTGGGAGAGCAGCTACCTAGGAGGCCAGGCCCTCTCCCTGTGATGATGGACCCCTGCAGAGGTGGGGGTTGCTCCCGGGGGCTCGCCCTGCTGCCCCTGGGCATAGTTGGAGTGGGATAGAATGGCGGTGTCCTGCCTCCTGGAATGTCTCTTGCAGGGCGGGCCTCCTTTCTGTCTGCCCTTGGGCTGCAAGGCCACTTCCGGCTCACGCTCTGGGGGCCTTGAGCGATGAGCCAGGTTTGGACCCCTTGCTGCTCTCATAGCTTAGAACACAGCCGTGCACGTTCCCCAACAAGGGTGTTTAAAATCTTCACAAATTATATCACAGTATCTGTATTAAATGCCTCACTAAAATGATTTTTATTGTAAAAGTTGCTTGGAAAGGTTAAAAACCCTTTGGAATTTTGGTGATGCAAATAACTCATTGACTTTACAATAACCTCTGATTTCTTGCAAATCATTAATTCAACTCAGAAATTCTTACCAAAAAAAAAAATCTAACCTACCAATTATTTTCAGATGTGATGAAATGTTTATGAATACATCACTAACTAGACAAGTTGACATCATGTTATATTTTGTGGACATTTCTTCCCTGGTGGCTCAGAGGATAAAGCGTCTGCCTGCAATGCAGGAGACCCGGGTTCGATCCCTGGGTTGGGAAGATCCCCTGGAGAAGGAAATGGCAACCCAGTCCAGTATTCTTGCTTGGAGAATCCCATGGACAGAGGAGCCTGGTGGGCTACAGTCCACGGGGTCGCAAAGAGTCGGACAAGACTGAGCGACTTCACTTTCACTTTCATTTTAATTAAACATTTAAACTTTTTTGATTGTGCATGTTTTTCCTTTTCATATTGGGGATGAATAATATTTTGCATATTTCAAACATGTGAAGGTCTGCGAAAAAGTTCACAGGCCAGGGGCTCTGTATATATAGAGCTGAGTGGACAAACCAACCCTGTTCCACCATGGGGAGTTTCAGGGTAGGGAATGGGCTGGAGGGGGAAGGGAAGAAGGAAGAGGTGATGCCTGGAGAAGCCCAGGGTCTCCAGAGAGCCACCTGGGGTGGTGGGTGGAGCTGGGGCTAGGAGTTGGGGGGCTGTGTTCTGGATTCTTCTCTGATGTTTAGTTGATCTCACGTGTAAAAGGGCTTTGATGCCATGTTCTCTTGCCTGGGGTGCTTCTCCTTTTGCCCTCTAGATACTCATTTAGCTCCCTCCTCTCGTCATTCAAGACCCTACTCAAAGGGACACATGCGTATGTATGGCTGAGTTTCTTCGCTGTTCACCTGAGACTTTCACAACATTGTTAATGGGCTGTGCTGTTGGAGCTGCTAAGTCTTTTCAGTCATGTCCGACTCTTTGCAACCCCATGGACCGTCGCCCGCCAGGCTCCTCTGTCCATGGGATTCTCCAGGCAAGAATACTGGAGTGGGTTTCCATTTCCTCCTCCAGGGGATCTTCTCGACCCAGGGATTGAACCCATGTCTCTTATGTATCCTGCATTGGCAGGCGGGTTCTTTATCACTAGTGCCACCTGGCTATACCCTAATTCAAAAACGAAAGAAAGAAAGCAACTTAAAAAAAAAAAAGTCATCTTAGTTAAAATGGCCCTTCATCCTTCTCCAGTATATGATGCTTGATTCTGTGGTTCAGATGGTAAAGTGTCTGCCTGCAACGTGGGAGACCCGAGTTCAATCCCTAGGTTGGGAAGATCCCCTGGAGAAGGCAATGGCACCCCACTCCAGTACTCTTGCCTGGAAATCCCATGGATGGAGGAGCCTAGTAGGCCACAGTCCATGGGATCGAAAAGAGCTGGACACGACTGAGCGACTTAACTTGATGCAATGTTAAGGACCCGTTAACACTATGAAGCAAAGGAGTAGGGAGGGTCCTCTGTTGTGCATTAGTTCACTTGCACATGATCTGTCTGGAGCCTCTTGCCGAATGGGATTGTGTTTTGTTCACAGTGGTGTCTCCAGCACCTTGGACAGTGTCTGGCACCTAGTAACCACACTACTTGTGGATGCTTTAAATGAGCGAGAATCTTTGCCTGCCTCCAGT
This sequence comes from Redunca redunca, assembly GCA_006410935.1. Lineage (NCBI taxonomy): Eukaryota > Metazoa > Chordata > Mammalia > Artiodactyla > Bovidae > Redunca > Redunca redunca. The sequence continues at coordinate 434,697 of SJYQ01093180.1, forward strand.
GGCTGTTGGGAGAATCAGGTGAGAAAGATGCACTCTTCAAATGATAAACTAATGTGCCAGCGGCCCCAGGAGGCAGAACACATTTTCTGTTTGCAGAAAATGTTCACTACATAGCTCACAGGACAGCGGTTCTGTCTTGGTAACAGTCCCTTGGAGAGCATGTTAGGGTTTCACAGGTGGTGCAGTGATAAAGAATCCACCTGCTAATGCAGGAGACAACATAGGAGACTCAGGTTCGATCCCTGGGTAAGGAAGATCCCTTGGAGTAGGAAAAAGGCAGCCCATTCCAGTATTCTTGCCTGGAAAATCCCAAGGACAGAGGAGCCTGGTGGACTAGAGTCCTTGGGGACGCAAAGAGTCAGATATGACTGAGCAACTGAGGATGCACACACGGAAAACATATTGAAGTGTAGGTTGAAGCCTCACGCCCAGAGATCCTGATTCCATGGGCCAGGTGCAGAGCCTCAGCATCTGAACTGAACAAACCCTCTGGGTGATGCTGTTGCTGTTGGTCACTAGACCACACTGGGTGAAGCCCTCCTCGAGCACCAGCTGTAACTTTCACTTCATTTTGCAGATCAAGACAAGAACCCAGAGCCCCCTGGGCTGTCTCAAACTGGAACGTAGTGTGACCTTGGAGCCCACGGGTCCAGATTTGGTGGTTGATGGGGCCGGGGGCTGCCCCTCTCCAGGAGCACTGAGTCCTCTGCACGGAGAAATGTGAGAGGCATTTCTGGTTTTGGCATCCTTAGTCCTAGTTGCCCTATTTCTTCTTTTTAGGCCAGAGGATCAAGGCACTGCCAGTCACGCAGGCAGCGCAGGGGTGTACATCAGGTCCTGCAGGGCCAGCCTGGCTTACGTTAGCCTGCAGCCTTCATCTCTGAGCAGTGACAGTGGCTGTGCTATCTGGGAGGAGTGGGTCTCGGTGCCCCCAGGAGGGCAGGCGTAACCAGTGACTGCCTATGACCTTGGCTCAGGGCACAGAGCTGCTGGCATTGGAAGCTGAAGCAGCCCAAAGCTTAGGAGCCCAATGTGGATGGAGGCAGCCGGTTGGCTGCTTCTCTGAAGCAGGACATATCCTCCCCACCTGATGTGCTTGTGCAAAGGGCTTGCGAATTCCTCTGGTACAACCCCTGGCTGGGTGGTTATTGATGCTGGGCCGTGGCTCCTGGCTGCCCAGGCCTCTGACAGATTCCAAACAGCAGACACTGAAAAGGTCACAAAGGTACCAGCCACCTGTGAGGACAGTGTGTCCAGCCGCAGTGACATCTGCAGAGCAGACTTGGGATCCCCAGGTCAGGAGGCAGGTTTGAGGGACCATCAGGCCTTGGCCCCAAAAAGTGCAGGTGGCAGCTGCCAGTCCGCTGGCCTCACTCACTGGTTCCTTCTTTCATTCATTCCACAGAGATGTATCAGGCACCTCTATGAGGACACAAGGATACAGGAGACAGTCTCTGTCCTCAAGGGACTTAACCGATACCTGATGCCCTGAGGTACAAGCATTTACAGGCTGTGAGCAGCCATTGCATTCACAGTGCTGCACTCAGTTCAGTTCAATTCAGTCGCTCAGTCGTGTCCAATTCTTTGTGACCCCGTGGACTGCACCACGCCAGGCTTCCCTGTCCATCACCAACTCCTGGAGCTTGCTCAAACTCACTTCCATCGAGTCAGTGATACCATCCAACCATCTCGTCCTCTGTTGTCCCCTTCTCCTCCTGCCTTCAATCTTTCCCAGCATCAGGATCTTTTCCAGTGAGTCAGTTCTTCGCATCAGGCAGCCAAAGTATTGGAGCTTCAGCTTCAGCATCAGTGCACACACTAGGTGCCTAGTAAATGTCTTTTGAAGAGCTCGAGGTGCAGGAGAACATTGAGGAGGAAGAAGGGAGTGAGAACGGTGCAAGGAAAGGCTTCTCAAGGAAAGAGGGAAAAGGCATTCCAGACAAAGGGGTCAGAGTTATAAAATATTTGAGGCGTGTCAAGAAATTTGGTGAGGGTGGTGGTGTAAAGGAAAGAAGTAAGAGCTCACTTTTATTAAACATTGAGTCCCAACCAGGCAATGTTCTGAGCTCGTCACACATGCTCTTAACCCTCAGGTGATACAACTATATAATGGGAGTGATAGCAATTTCTTTAACCCTTGGAGATTGCTATCACCCCATTATACAGCTGCTCTGAGGCCCAGAGAAGTTAAGTTAATGCTCCAGCCCATGCAGGTAGTAAATGGTAGAGCCAGGTGTTATAGCACTCACCAATTGGTACTTGATCAATCTGAGCCTTGATATTACCATCTGTAAAATAGGATACCTAGGCTTCTCTTGTGGGGTTTCCCAGAGGGATAAAGAAAGTCATGCACAAATACACATGGAAAATTTGTCAAAAGATACAAGATTCACAGACAACTTGGTAGCAGGGGTTACCGTGGGGAGGCTGAGTAGGGGACCAAGAATTAGGAGAGGAGAACACACCAGTTGCTGGATCATTTGTTGGGCCTCTGCTTTGGTTAAATGAAAAGGAACCTTAACGTGAATGACCTGGGGTGAACCTTCAGTTTGGGAGGAAAAAGAGAAGTTGAGGCTGGTGTCCCTGAAGAAGGGATGGCATCTGTCTGCAGTGGACAGTCCCCTGCCCCACCGTGACCCCCCACCCCCACCCGCCCCTCTCTCTCTTTAAGGGGAAGGATGCTGGGGCCACAAGGCCTTCTCCTTATAAAATGTGTACATTTTATCTCTGCAAACTTCTTGCAGACTTGGTTTAAAGATCTCAGCTCAATACCATTAGTGTCTATCTGCAGAGGGCCCTTTGTAAAATTGATTAGAAAGTGGGCTTTTGCATGTGGGGTGGGGGTTGGGGGTTCCTAATCGGATTTGAGCACTAGATGGTATCTAATTCCCTGCATCTAGCAACTGGCTTGGGGACCTCCCAGGGAGCCAGGGCCCCTAATTTGGTTTGCGAATACATTAGCCAAACAAGCTGAGGGGCCTTCTGTGGGGAGAGGGTTTGGGGAGGGTGGCGCAGGGAGATGGTAGGAAGGCTGGGGAAATGAAAGAGGTGCTTTCTGCCCAGATCCTGGGTGTCGCTGTGCCCAGGATTNCCCCACCCCCCGCCGCCCAGAAACTTGCAAGAGAAGCCTGGATGTCTCATTTCACAGATGGAGAAATGGAGGCTAGGATTGGTAAAGTGCCAGCTGGGGAGCGGTGGGGCCAGGATCCAAGTTGTCAATGGTCTGGTTTTAAGTCCTGGGGTCTTTTCGGCATCACGTGCCAGTCCTGAAAAGAGAGAGGTCTGCTCAGACCTAAGCCCTTGGATTTTTATTTCTCCAACTCTTCCCTTGAAGAGCTGTGCTGCCATTTTGCCCGCGTGTGTCCAAGAAAGTTCAAAACAAGAGGGGAAACTTGCAAGGGCATCTTGGTGGGAGACTCCTTCTATTCAGCAGCCCTCAGGAGAGGGAGTTGAGTGAATCCTTCTCTGTTTCATCAGGATCTCATGGGTGTCGTCCTTCTAACCCCTTCTCTGCCAGGCACTTGTATGTGTGGAAGGGGATGAAGGTTTGTTTGAGTGACCCTGTGTGCTATAAAATACCTGTGGGTCTTAGAACCTAAGATCAGCTCCCAGTTGATTACAGATGATCCCGGTTGGTTATAGATGGCAATGGTATCAACCTCATAAGGTTCTTGGGAGGTCTGAATGCTATGATGGCATGGTACCTGGCCCATGGTAAGCTCTCAATAAATATTAGCAATTATTAGTAATAGTGTCTAGGTAACACTTCATACATTATTCATCTACCCTGTACAAGTTACCTCAACCAGAATGTAAGACTAGTACTGTTCTTATATTATTATGCTATTATTTCATAGCTAATATAATTTAAAATATTATTCTATTTACACAATGCTGTACTCAGTCTGACTTTTTGCGACCCCATGGACTGTAGCCCACCAGGCTCCTCTGTCTATGGAATTCTCCTGGCAAGAATACTTGAATGGGTTGCCATTTCCTTCTCCAGGGCATCTTCCCAACCCAAGGATCGAACCCGTCTCCTGCATTACCAGGCGGATTCTTTACCACTGTGTCACCTGGAAAGCTGAGTTACATAGTAGAGTTTTTTAAAAGCAGAATTAGTGTAATGACAGGCAGACAAGAAACGCTCAAGAAGTGTGATCTCACATTTTTGTTCCCTTCCATTTACCAGCTTTAATCAAGATCTTGGTTCTCTTTTGTCTCCATTCTGAATCTTAATTTCTCCAGGGCGGAAGGAGAACGGGGAAAATCAATACAGTCCAGAGGGGCGGGGCGGAGGGAGGACAGGGTGTGGGGAAGGAGTGGGAAAAGGGGTAAAACCTCCCACGTGGAAGGTTTTGGAGAGACCAGAGGACCTCAGCTCCGATGCTGTAGAGTAAAACTCAGAATTATGTAACAGCTGGATTATGGGGCGATTATTAGCTTTGCTTAAAGATTTTCCGCTTACCCAAGGATTAGCTGCGGGGTTCCTTTAAATAGCTGGCTTTGCTCATGCATCTGTACTGTAACGAAATCGGGGTGGGCCAAAAGAGGGGCCCGGACTGCAAGGAGACTCAGTTTCCTTAATGGAAGAGAGCAGCAGCGGCCCTGAGGTGCCGGCAGGAAGACCTCGAACTGCTCGGTCAGGGCTGTGCTGCAAAGCCAAGGCCCCGGCTGGAGGCTGGAACTGCGGCTGGAGGCTGGAACTGCGTCAGGCGGGTCAGACCCGCCCCGAGAGTGTGGGTGTGCGGCGGCAGCCCAGCAGGTGCTCCGGAGCCCCGCAGCCGCCCCGTCAATGTTCCAACATCCAGGCTCCCTAATGAAGCCCCCAGGGATTTTTCTGGAACGAGCCCCCACCCGCCACTCCATCACGCCTGTCACGCTTTCATTTGCCTGGCTGCTACACACCCTTGTCCCGGCCATCCCAGGATACCTCTGATTCCTATTCCCGTTTCCCATCTGTGATTTTCTCCTGGTGGTGGGGCTGCCTAGAGGCCACGCCACACCCACTTTCCTTATTGGCCTGGCTAACACTTTGCTTGTCCTTCAAGGCAGCCTAGAGGACGACACCTCCTCCAGGAAGCCTTCCCTGACCTCCTTCCCTTGAGGACGGTTAAACACCTTGCTTTCTGCTTCAAAGGCTCCAGTTCATAGGCAGGTGTGACTCTATCATAACACTATTGGGTACTTTATCATCAATGTTCATTTGTTTGACTCAGTCAGTTTGTGCTAAATGAAGTTAAATAAACGGGTAGTAACTATTTTTTATGTGAGGGAAATGTGCTTCATTCCCAGGCACACAGAGCACTGCTACCCCCACCCCCCACCCCCAACCCAGGGAGCAAACAGCATGTCCTTAAAAGCCAGCCCTGGTGTCAGACCACGGGGCTCCAAATGAACCCTTATTCTACACCAGCTGTATGGCCAAATTACTGTGTCCCTCAGTCTCCCCATCTTTGAAATGGGGCTGAATAGTTCTGACCTCTTAGGGTTGCTGCTAAGATGAAGTAAGGGCTGCACTTGGAGCAGTACCTGGACATTGTTCCAAGCTGGGTGGTAGGTGTCATTATGGAAGACTCTGGAATCCTGCCCCTGCAGATCCTCCCCAGGCCCCCTGCGCCCCGCCCCGGGGTTGCTGAGCTTGCCGTTTCTCTCTCTTCCCTGGCTCCAGTGAACTTTCTCACTTCTCTGCCCGCCCTAACCAGTCAGCATGGAAGTAATCCAATTTTACTTGATTACTAGTCATCACTTTCCGCTGCTGTTTATGTTTATTACTTTTTTTTGACGTGTTCAAGATTTAATTGAGTTGATTGATCAGCACCATCACTGATTGCAAGGAGATACTCTGTAACCCTCTCCTCCCTCCAGTCTGTACCATCCCCCCTGGAGAGGACCTGGGCTGGTTGTTGGGATCCAGGGCACCTGCTGCAGAGAGGCAGAGGTGTGGCTTGGTGCAGACTGGCACCTGGCCCTGCCTGGCTGAGTGGCTTGGGGTGAGTTCCTTACCCTCTCTGAACCTGTGTTTCTTCCTCTGTAGAAAGGAGATTGAACTCCATGAGCCTTCTTGTCCCTTGCCGCCCAAAACTTCTATGAAAACTCTACGACTAAATACCACCATCCCCCGCCCCTGCCTTGGACTGTGAATCATTCATTCATTCTGCATCACGGAGAGCCTGTGCCCAGCACTCAGCCAGGTGCCGTGGGGTCCGGATGTGAGTGAGACCCGGGCCCCGCCTTCCAGGAGCCCGATAAGCAGCAGACTGCGGCATTGATGAATATGCCTGTGGTCCAAGTTCAACAGGGTTTCAGAGGGGCGTCCCTAACTCTGGAAAGCTGTAGGGAGGGTGACCTCAGTCCACAGCAGAACAAAGCAGACTGCGGTGGAGAGAGGGGACCCTGAGGGAGGCCACCCCTCTGCGCCAAATACTGTGCTTAATCTCGTTCTTCTCACTTTCTCTAATCCTGACAGCACCCCTGTGACTAGCAGAATGTAATAGCGACTTTATAGAAGAAGCAGTTGAAGCTCAGAGAGGCTAAGTGGCTTGCCACACAGCAAGTAAATGACATCTGAACGATATTAAAGCATGTCTTGCTTATGCAGTTTCCCACCATGTACGTGTGAAAAGTTTTTTAAAAGGTCAGCTAATTTCCCCAAATATCGTTTCTCTTTTCATTTTTGCATGCTACATGCATACTCTTTATACTGTGAATAGACATGTATATCTCTCCAGGGCACAGGCCCTGAGGTGATGATGCCCTCAGCATATTTGGGGACAAGAAAGGAGGCTGGATTGTGGGGAGAAGATGGAAGGTGAAGTCGGAAAGGCAGCCAGGGCTAGGGCACGGAGAGCTTTACAGACCAAGGCAGGGACCAGGCTTTATCCCTAACAGCTCTCACCGTTGTCTTCCAGTCCCTGTTGTTTCTAACATCCACAATTCAACCCACTGGGTGTGGCTTTCTTTCCCAACATTGAAGTTGCTTTCAGTGGGGTATGAGTGTGTGTCCATGTGTCGTGTGTGCTTTTGAAGTGACCGACTATTACGTGTCACCATCACATTTGAAGCTTGTGGCTTCAGCTTCTTGTGAACTTTCTTTTTCCTTTTGGGCACACCATGCAGCTTGCAGGATCTGAGTTCCCCAGCCGAGGATCAAACCCAGGCCTGGCAGTGAGAACACCAAGTCCTAATCACTGGACTGCCAGGGGACTTTCCTGGTCAACTTCCTTAGTCTGAAGCAGTAGGAATTAAAGTGACAGGTTTGGTGTGTGGTCACCTGTGTGACTAGACTGGTGTGGCCGGCCCGTGACTTGTGGTGGATGGAGGAGAAGGCGTTCAAGCCAGCAGGTCTCTGTGTGCGGGGAAGCAAAGTCAGGAAGAGGAAGGCTTGTCTGAAGGAGGAGTGGGCGGCGGGGAGGTAGATGTCTCCAAAAGACAGGTCAGCACGCATGGCCCTTCACCTTCTCTTCAAGATGCAAAGTTGGAGCTTTTACATTTTTTCCAGGTTTTTAAAAAACTTTTTACTAGAATAGTTTTGCCTTCGCAGAAAACTTGCAAAGATAGTGCAGGCCGTTCCTGTGTACCCCTGTCCAGTACTCCCACTCACGGACTTCTGACGTTTCTATGGCGTGTTTGTCACAATGCCGAAAATGGCATTCGGACATTACTATTAACTAAACGCTGAACTTGGTTCAGGCTTCATCCGCTTCGCACTGCCGTCCCTCTTCTCTTCCAGGACTCAGCCCACCTCGCCGCCCGGCATCCAGTAGTCACATCTCCTTAATCTCCTCTGGTCTGTGACTGCTTCTCAGACTTTTCTTAGTTTTCATGACCTTGACCACTTTGAAGCTTGCTGACCGGGTATTTTGCTTTTGTATTTTTTAAATTTTCTTTGCCATTGGGAATCATGATGTTGAGAGGTGGAGAAATGGCAGAGTTCAAGCTCAGAATACAGGAGTTGGAAGGACCTGGGTTCAAATCCTGACTGTGCCCCCGACCCACGAAGAACCCTTCCATTTCTCGGTTTTTCTCCCCTTACCTGCCTCCCTCGGGAAGGGGGGACCTGGTGATGGCTCCCTGGATGGATGCTAAAGTGCTCAGAAATTCAGGTTTCCTTTTTGGGGGACACCTGGTGGGACCAATGGCCCTGACGACCTGTTCACTCCTCTCCAGGAGCCAGGGTTATGAAATGCCAGAGTGAGGAGGATGATGGGGAGGGTGTGACAACTTTTCAGGAAGCGGACACTTTGCAAAGATTTGAAAATAAGATCATAGTTTGGTCCCCACAGTAACTCTATGAGGCAGTGAGATGGGTTAGACTTGTTAGAGTCCCTTGGACTAACAAGGAGATCCAACCAGTCCATCCTAGAGGAGATCAGTCCTGAGTGTTCATTGGAAGGACTGATGTTGAAACTGAAACTCCAGTACTTTAGCCACCTGATGTGAAGACTGCCTCTTTTGAAAAGACCCTGATGCTGGGAAAGATTGAGGGCAGGTGGAGAAGGGGACGACAGAGGATGAGATGGTTGGGTGGCATCACCGACTCAAAGGACATGAGTTTGCGTAAACTCCGGGAGTTGGTGATGGACAGGGAGGCCTGGCATGCTGCAGTCCATGGGGTCACAAAGAGTCAGACACGACTGAGCCACTGAACTGAACTGAACTGAAGAGATGAAGAAGCTGAGGCTCAGAGACCATCAAGAATCTGCTAAAGGTCATGGAGGAAGGAAGGGGCAGAGCTGAGACTTGAGCTGAGAGAACCCAGATTTGGTGTTCCTCCCAGCTCAGCCGGGCCCGAGCTGGCCGGTGGGCAGGGCAGGCGGCCCTGGAATGGATGTGGGTGCAGAAGTCATGCTCCCCTGATCCTGGGCTGGAGGGGGTCTGTCGTGTGGAGCAGGTGGGCTGGCATCTGGCTGGGACAGGTGGACACGACAGGGCGAGAGAGTGGAGACTTATGGATTTCCAGGTCGTCTTGATCTCAGGCCTTGTAGAACAGGCAGTGTTGCCTTTTGTAATGTGGGTTTTCTCTTTTCCTTTGGGGAATTTCATTTTTAACCCTTGAATTACCTGTGAAACCAGGATGAGCAGAAAGCTCATGACTGGGGCCTGCTTCCCAGGGACACCTTGGGACCAGTGCTTTTTCCGGTGTCTTGTGTCTTCTGGCCCCTCCAGCAGATGACTAAGCTGTCTCCATTTTCCAGAAAGGGAAATGAAGTGACTGAGACCAGAGAGGGCAAGTGGCTGTCTCAAGAACACACAGCCTTGGAGCCAGGGCAGAAGCCTCATCACTCAGTGGGCTCTTTCTACTCAACATAATAAGAATCTCGGAAGACCCTTGTTGCTGTTTATTTCTTTAAAACCTTGAAATGTAAACTACAAAATGTTCCACCTTTGAAAAGGGGAGCTGTGTGTGTGTGTGTGTGTGTGTGTGTGTGTGTGTGTGTGTGTACTATGAGGACAAAGAACAAAGCAATTTTGGCATTTAGGTCAAACAGCTGAAGTGTCGGTCACTCAGTCGTGTCTGACCCTTTGCGGCCCCATGGACTACAGTCCAACAGGCTTTTCTGTTCATAGGATTCTCCAAGCAAGAATACTGGAGTGGGTACTCATGCCTTTCTCCAGGGGATCTTCGCAACCCAGGATCTCCTGCATTGCAGGCAGATTCTTTATGATCTGAACCATCAGGGAAGATAACATCTACTCTCAATTCCACCATGACACATAGAGGGTGAAGGGGTGGGCTGTCCTTTCTAAAGGAGCTTCTGGGGCCTGTGACTGCCTTTCCCTTGATATTTGGGTTCCCATTCCATCCACTTCGCCCTATAGCTCTGCCCAGAAACGACAAGGCCCTGGCAATTCTGGTTCCGTGTGACGTCTCTTCTGCGCATCCCCCATTACTGAGTTGTGCCCAGTTTTCAGATCTCTGAGCAGCCTAGCATCTCACTGAGCAGGCTGAGTGTTCACCTGCCACCTCATCCGCTTAGCCCTGGCCTTGGGACACGGGTCCCCATACCTGGGTGGTCCAGAGAAGTGTTTTTGCGGAGGCCTGCTGTCTTAGTCTGTCTGCTTAGGATGCCGTAACAAAATGCCATGGATTGGGTGGCTTAGGAACAACAAACATTTATTTCTTGCAAGTCCAAGATCAAGGTGCTGGTAATTCAGTGTCTGGTGAGGGGCCACTTACTGGTTCATAGACAGCAGTCTTTTCACTGTGTCCTCACATGATATGAGGGGAGGGAGCTCTCTGTGGTCTCCTTTATAAGGGCACTGATCCAGTTTATGAGGGCTCCACCCTTATGGCCCACTCACCTTCCATAGCCCCCCAGTACCATCACATTGGGGGTTAGGTCTCCACATATGTATTTTGGGGGGAGGACATACACACTATGTCTATGACACCTGCTGTCTTCTTTCTGGCTGTCAGTAACTTCTGCTGCTCCTCCCAGCTGGGACTACTAGGAGAAAGAGTTTCTCTTCTGCCCCCTTTAAAGACCTGTCTGGCTAAGAAAAGGAAGAAGTAGCTGTTTGGGGTCATCCCATTTCTTTAGAAATGGTCCTTGATCTTCTGGAGGAGGTGGGCTGGGCAGAGTGACTGAATCCCCCAAAGTGGGTGTCCGGATGGATGAGCATTCAAGACCAACCCTTCGATGTACCATAGCAGCTGTGTGGCCTGGGAGGCTCACCACCTGTGCTCCCATAGATCTTCCCACCTGTAAAACAGGACTAGAAATCCAGAGTTCTTGGGAGGATTAAATAAGTTTGTATGTGCAAAGTACTTTGTGTGTAGTAAGTACCTGCTAAACAAGAAAGTTCAGTCCGGTTCAGTTCAGTCACTCAGTCGTGTCTGATTCTTTGTGACCCCCATGGACGGTAGCACGCCAGGCTTCCCTGTCCATCACCAACTTCTGGAGCTTGCTCAAACTCATGTCCGTTGATGCCATCCGACCATCTCATCCTCCGTCGTCCCCTTCTCCTCCTGCCTTCAATCTTTCCCAGCATAAGGGTCAATTCCCAGTGAGTCAGTTCTTCGCATTAGGTGACCAAAATATTGGAGTTTCAGCTTCAACATCAGTCCTTCCAATGAACACTCAGGACTGATGTCCTTTGGGATGGACTGGTTGGCTCTCCTTGCAGTCCAAGGGACTCTCAAGGGTCTTCGCCAGCACCACAGTTCAAAAGCATCAATCCTACGGCACTCAGCTTTCTTTATAGTCCAACTCTCACATCCATACATGACTACTGGAAAAACCATAGCTTTGACTAGATGGACTTTTATCGGCAAAGTAATGTCTTTGCTTTTTTATATGCCATCTTGGTTGGTCACAAACACGAAACAAGAAAGGAAAAACAAGAAAAGAAATTTTTAAAACATATTTATTTATTTTGACTGTGCTGGGTCATTGTTGCTATGCACAGGTTTTCTCTAATTGTGGCGAGTGGGGGCTACTGGCTAGTGGTGGGTGGTGCTTGGGCTTCTGGATGCTGCGGCTTCCCTTGGTGCAGAGCACAGACTCGAGGGTGCAAGCAGGCTTCAGCAGTTGCGGCACACAGGCTTGGCTGCCCTGCTGTGGGATCTTCCTGAACCAAGGCGGAGTCTTAACCACTGGACTGCCAGGGAATCCCGAGAATGGAAATTTAGTATAATTATTGCATTAAATAATACAACAGCGTTCCTTTTTTTAATCTCTAAAGGGCTTCCATGTCTGTTTTCTTAGTCTTTACATCCAGCCAGGAAAATAGGGTGGTTTTTCCTGGGTCCAGTTTAACAGTGTGGCACCTGAGATGCAGGGAGTGTAGTGGCTTGTCCAAGGCCACTCAATAAAGCAGTGGGATCGGTGAGGCCTGACCCTGTGGCCCCCAGGCGTGTCCCAGTCTGGCACACGTGCCGCCCCAAGGGCCTTTCCTGCAGGCATGACAGCAGCCTCTGCCCCTCCAGTGCTCCATCACGAAGGACAAGGATGTTTCCTCTCATGCTCCTGCCTCCCCTTCCAGGAGCAGCTGTCCTCCCCACCCCACTCTGACTTCCCAGGGAAAGTGAAAGTATTAGTCGCTCAGTCCGACTGTTTGCAACCCCATGGACTGTAGCTGCCAGGATCCTCTGTCCATGAATTCTCCAGGCAAGAATACTGGAGTGGATTGCCATTTCCTTCTCCAGGGGATCTTCCCCACCCGGGGATCGAACCTGAATCTCTTGCACTGCAGGCACTGCCTGAGCCGCCAGAAGACTGAACTTCCCAGGGAGAAGGGCCCTAATCCTGTTAACCACTGGCAGGGGGTGGCTCCACCTTTCAAGCCAGTGGCCGGGCTGGTGTCATTGCCAGCAGCATCTTGGTGGGATGAAGGTTGCATTAGTGAGCAGTCATTGAAATGCAAAATAACATTTTGATCGAGCCAGCAGGCTGTTTATTTATCAGATCAATAGTCAAAATGCTCCATCTGGAGGAGTCCTCCTGATAAGTGACAGCATTTCCAAGGGCAAGCCTGGCGAAGCCAGCCCCTCCTCACTCCCAAAGGCTCAGATTAAGGGAGGGCCAACAGAATGCCAAAGGATGCTCAAACTACCGCACAACTGCACTCATCTCACATGCTGGTAAAGTCATGCTCAAAATTCTCCAAGCCAGGCTTCAGCAATACGTGAACCGTGAACTTCCTGATGTTCAAGCTGGTTTTAGAAAAAGCAGAGGAACCAGAGATCAAACTGCCAACATCCGCTGGATCATCGAAAAAGCAAGAGAGTTCCAGAAAAACATCTATTTCTGCTTTATTGACTATGCCAAAGCCTTTGACTGTGTGGATCACAATAAACTGGAAAATTCTGAAAGAGATGGGAATACCAGACCACCTGACCTGCCTCTTGAGAAATCTGTATGCAGGCCAGGAAGCAACAGTTAGAACTGGACATGGAATAACAGACTGGTTCCAAATAGGAAATAGGTTCCAAGGCTGTATATTGTCACCCTGCTTATTTAACTTCTATGCAGAGTACATCATGAGAAATGCTGGGCTGGAAGAAGCACAAGCTGGAATCAGATTGCCAGGAGAAAAATCAATAACCTCAGATATGCAGATGACACCACCCTTATGGTAGAAAGTGAAGAAGAACTAAAAAGCCTCATGATGAAAGTGAAAGAGGAGAGTGAAAAAGTTGGCTTAAAGCTCAACATTCAGAAAACGAAGATCATGGCA